>OX940974.1:36829976-36994889 GCA_954871275.1 Leptopterna dolabrata | reverse complement strand
GGCACAGACCGAGAAACACTAATGGTTATACAGCTAAACCCGAATGTAAGAACAAGATAATGCGTATTGATGGGAAGAAATTATCGCCTTGATACCTATTTGGGCTTAGGTCGTGGATTGTATGGATTCTTTGTACCAAAAGGATTCAGGCTCTGTGAACGTATCTAACAAACAGAGATGTCTATGCGGATTACAGTAATACTGATGGTGTGGTGTTTGAAGTACGATATTCTTCAGTAGCCTTCGTTTACTGGATCTCACACCATACGAACTCCAAGAATGCGCCGTTCTCCTAACAAGCAAATAGCCATTAAAAACGATTTATTTTTATTTTATAATTCTAATAAACTGCAGAATCGTTATTTGTGGAACCTGAGGAGGTAGGTGGACTCCTGATCCGGGGAGGCGTGTTAGGGTGGAACGTTCTTCAAGGCCAAGGCCGTTCGAAATTGAGAGAAGTGACGAAGTCGTCGGAACCTGCATTGATTCCACGTCAATTTGCAATAACAGAAGCGGTTCTGGGCACGCAAGTGAAAAACTTGGACTGAGAACAGCACCAACAGCTGAGCTGAACTTGTGAACAGCAGGCAATATTTTATAGATCGAGGTGTTGAAACATGCTACGAGTCGAAGCCATTTATGTTGGTATCACTGGACGATTAGCATAAGTAGTTACGAGATTCCTGGGCATTAACTACTTATGTACGTATTTATCAGTAAAATAATGCTTGACAGACACCTGCGAGACACCTCGTATAATTGCAACCGGCAACTTATCGGAATGATGGTGAACTTGGACTCGGTTTACCTTAACAGAACTAATCACTTGAATCGGAAGGTAATGCCTGATCTAGAAAACCAAAAACCTCCATACCGGAGGGGTCGGAGGTCGTTACCAACAGGTGTCGGAGTTACGGAAGTTTGAAACTCACAAAGTAAGTTGTAAGTTACTGTGATGATCCAGCGGGAGCCAAAGCTATGAAGAAGTACACGAGACTAGGTAGTCGGTTTGCGACTTGATGAATGCATGTTTATTAGGTAATTACAACGCCTTTTATACCCCTGGTTACAGACCCGGAGGGGGGTAGGGGAACCCCGCTCCGGGAAGCCGCCAAGACGCGGCTTATACCTTATGTGACGCTAGTTACATTGTTAGGTAGGGAGCAGCCGATCACTACACTGCTCCCCCCAGAATTGAAGTTAAATACTGCAATTATAAATGTGTTTCTTGACGGTGAAACGTGTTGAGGCGTCGGTGAAGGTAGGAGAGGCTGCGTGTTGTCTTGATATGTCGGTGCGGTTTCATCCTGCATTAGCGGCGGCTGCGGTGCGGGATCCGGGAGCGTGCTCGTAAGTGGGAGCGTGCTTGGAGGTGGTTCCGCTGGTGATGTCGGGGGTAGCGTCTGGGAGACCTCTGAGAGGTGCGGCAGACAGGCGTGGTCCTTCGGGGCGGCGATGCAAGAGGCGCTGGAACCGGTGAAGTGGGCCTCAGCTGCGGCGTGGCTGCAGCGGTTGGCGGCTCCGTCTTGTTGTTTGTCGCCTGGGTCCCAGTGGTAATGGTGTCGGGGGACACCTGTATCCCGATGCTCTGGAGCTGAGGGCGGCGGCAGCCGTGTGTGCAGCAGTCGGAGCATTTCCCGGCGAAAGGCGGGAGCATCAGCGTGATGGTCTGCCTGTGAGGTCATTAAGGGTATCCCCGCGGCGTCCTGCGGGTCGCTGGCGTGAAGTGGGGTGATTCCCTGTGGTGGCTTCATCTTCTGATTCATCTGGTTGATGGATGGCCGAGGTTGTATCGGGGCTGCGTTGAACCGTGTGATCGCCATTGCTTCTCGTATCGTGGTGGTTGGGGGACACCTCCCCGGGAGTACTGGCTTCGTCTTTCTTCTCTTTGTTGGCGAGTCTTGATGGCCCGGAGGTGAAGGTGTCAGCGTGAGGTCCTTCAACAGCTGCTGTTTCGAGATGGTTTTGGAAGGCGTGTTCGGTGCCATCGTGAGAGTGAATGACCTTCGCGGGTCGCGGTTCGCGTTTTATACCCGCGGAATCCGCGGATGAATTAGGTTGGCCAATAGGGAGCGAGCTTTCTTGACCAATCACAGCTAAGGGAGGCGGAGCCGGCTTGCATCTATCAATGGAGACTGTTGGTGTTGTAGAGTCATTGTTTTCGAAACAAATAGTCTTCCCATCGTTTGTGAGAACTCGAAAAGGTCCTACGTAAGGGGGGTCGAGTTTACCTTTCGGTGTATCGACTCTTACGTATATGTGTGTCGCTTGTTGAATCGTGTTCGGCAAATAGGCTTCTGCGAATCTTCGGTAGGAGTCATGTGTGAGGAGTGGCACCGTAGTGGGTGGTTGTTGTGTGAACAGGTCCCCCGGAAGCCTCGGAGTGGCCGAAAACAGTCGTTGTGAAGGCGAGTAGCCGTCGGGGCGGGGCCTGTTGCGTAGGCCGAGGAGGAGGCCGTTGAGGTCCGATGCCCAGGTTTTTGACGTCGAGGTAGCGATGATAGCGTCCTTAAGGACACGGTGTAGGCGCTCCACGAGGCCGTTGGCTTGCGGGTGATATGTGTTCGTGTGATGTAGCTCTATCCCCATTTTTTCGCAGAATAGGCGGAAAGTGTTTGATGTGAATTGAGTTCCTTGGTCGGAGGTTAAGTGTGCCGGGGACCCGAATCGGGTGATCCAGTTATCGTGAAGGGCGTTGATTATGCTCTCTGTTGTTATTGTTGATAGCGGGACGCATTCGAACCATCCAGTTGCTCGGTCGATCATCGAGAGGACGAATTTATATGATCTAGAGGGTGGAAGTGGTCCGAAGATATCAACATGTAGATGTGAGAGCGGCGTTGATTCCGGGAAGGTACCTAGGGGTGCTCGAACGTGCCGGGTAATTTTCGCCCGGTTGCAGCTAGGGCAGGCGCGTGTGAAGAGGCGAACCGAGGAGGTCAAATTTGGCCAATAATATCGGGCGCGTATCAGGGCAGTGGTGGCTTTAATTCCCGGGTGTGATAGTCCGTGTATGTGCCGGAAAACTGGGAGCCGTAGAGATGTAGGTATATACGGTCGTGGTGCTGAATCTGACAGATCGCAGAAGATTTCGTACCCGTTGATCATTTTTCTTTGAAGGCTCATCTCGCGGGTGTGTTCATCGGCGGACTGGGCTTCGAAGAGTTCTCTTGTTGAGAAGGGAGGTCTGTATTTGTCGACTGCGTGTGTGTCTAGGCCAGTGTTATTTTCTGTGGGTGGTAGACGGGACAAATAATCGGCGATGACGTTTGAAGATCCCTCGGCGTATCTTATATCTGTGGTGAATTCTGATATGAATCGTAGGTGACGGAGTCTGGTCGGAGGAGCGGTGTTCGACTGTGTAGTAAGGGCTGTGGTGAGAGGTTTGTGATCTGTGTACACGGTTAGTGTACGTCCCTCTATTTGCTGGCGGAAATGTACTACGGCGAGGTATATTGCGAGGAGTTCTCGGTCGAACGTGCTGTAATTCTTTTGTGCTTGATTGAGGGATTTTGAGAAAAATCCTAGTGGTCTAAGATGGTCACCGTCTAGGAAGTGGAGGGCAGCGCCGACGGCGAAGTCCGAGGAGTCCGTGTGTAGGACTAGTGGTTGTGTGGGGCCTGGGTGCGCTAATGTTACTGCTCGTTCGAGGACGTGTTTTGCTTCTTCGAATGCTGTTTCGGCGTTACTGGACCATTGAAGTAGACGTTTATCTTTCTTCCGAGCGTCGGGTGGGATCATGTCTATCAGTGGTCGGAGTGTGGCGGCAGCACGAGGTATCGCACGGTGATAAAAATTTATCAAGCCGAGGAACGTACGGAGGTCTTGTACCGTAGTAGGGCGAGGAAACTTAGCGATGAGGGCTGTTCGCTCGGGTAGAGGTGCTACTCCGCTAGGCGATACGATGTGGCCAAGGAATTTGACAGATGTGCGGGCCAGTTGACACTTCGCCTTGTTGACTTGGAGGCCGTAATTCGCTAGAGTCTCGAGTAGTAATTTTACGTGAGTAAAATGTTCCTCGATATCTCTTGAGGCTACTAGAAGGTCGTCTAAATAGCAGAAAACGAAGGGTAGGTCTTGGAGAACGTGGTCCATGTATCTCTGCCAGGTCTGTGCTGCGTTTCTTAAGCCGAAATTCATTCTCTTGTATTGATAGGCGCCGAACGGAGTGAGAATCGTTGTTTTCGGGACGTCGTTTTTGCTGATTCTGCAGTGGAAGAAGGCGCGGGCGAGATCGAACGTACTGTATATAGTCGTCCTGAAAAGTACGGTTGTGAAGTCGTGGAGGTGAGGTACCGTGTACCTATCGGGGACGGTAAGTCTGTTGAGGGCACGGTAGTCTCCGACGGGGCGAATGTCTCCGTCTGACTTCGGTACTACGTGTAGAGGGCTTGACCAAGGAGCTTCCGATGGTTCTATGATGCCGGCGTTTAGAAGTTCTGTAAAGTGGGCTTTCGCTTTTGTGTAGATCGCCGGAGCTAGTCGTCGGAGTTTAGCATGACATGGTGGGCCTTTTGTTATTATGTGGTGTTCGATCGGTGCTTCGCAGGGCGTTTTAGAAGGAGCGTATGCGTCTAGGAGCGTTTGAAAACGTGGCGAATTATCTGTGGTTGAACAGATAGAGTTTCCCGGATGTACGAGGTTGATTGTGCCTTTGATGAAGGTGCTAGTCGCTGCGTTGATGAGGCGGGCGTTCGGGAGGTCAACTAGTAGGCCGTGGTACCGCAGGAAGTCGGAGCCGAGGATCGGTGTTGAGACGTCTGCTACTACAAATGTCCATTCATATGGCGGTAGGTCGGGTAGGTGTACCGAGGCGGAGTGTTTGCCGTATGTGTTGATCTCCGAGCCATTGGCTGCTCGCAGGAAGCCGGGTTTCTTCGTTTTTCTTCGGAGTATCGAGTTGGGTACAATTGAAACATCCGAGCCGGTGTCTACGAGAAATTCTACTGCAGTCTTCTTACATCGGAGGAAAAGCCGAGAGTTGAGGTGAGTTCGCACGGCCGTTACGGCTGTTGGGGCCGTGCGTCGGCGTTTCCCGTCGGCTGGTTTCGCCAGGCGCATGGTTTGACGCATTTCTTCGCTCGGGATCCCCATCTTCTGTGGTAGAAACAGAACTTCTTGTTCGGTCGCTGAGGGGATGGTTGTCTGTGCGTAGAAGGCCGCATTCGTTGGCGTTGCTGGATCACTTGCACTTCCTCGTCGACTGTGGCCACACGAGGAGGTGTTACGAAGGGTATAAGGCGGTCGGCGGCCGCCGCGAGCTTCGTGATATCCGGTTCTACGCTGGCTGCGATGTGAAGGCGAAGGCTCTCAGGTAGAGATCGTAAGAAGAGTTGTCGGAGGAGCGAGGTCGGACTTTCCGAGGGTAGAGCACGTTGAAGGCGTCTGGCGAGGGCCGAAGGCAGTTCGTCTGTCACCGAAGGCTGAAGCAAAGTTGAGAGCTGGGAGCCATCCGAGGGTGCGTGAGCTGCGATAAGCCGGTCTTTCAGTGTCTGGTAGCTTGCGGAGTGTGAGGCGAGGATGTCGGTACAGATGTCCGCTTGGCGGGGCTCGAGCGCGAGGAAAGCTCGGGTGAAGCGGGCTTCAGATGTTTTCAAACCTTCCTGGGCGAAAATTAGTTCGAGCTGCGCGAACCAGACGTGCGGGAAATCCGGGTCGAAAGGCCGCAGTTTGAGAGGTGCTTGTGTCGTCTCAAGTGTCTTCGTAGCTCTGGTTTCCATTTTTCTTCTTGGTTGTTCTCTTGGTGGTTGATCTGAGGCGAGTGTGCTCCGTTGGTGGTCGCTCTCGTTAAGTAGGCAGCGGGAACGATGAGAAGTTCTCTGATTGGTTCGCTGTAGAGCTGGTCGCTGGTTGGTCGTGACGAGTGGTGGGGGGTTCGCTGTTGGTCGCAAGAGGACGATGGTTCTTAAAGAATCGGTTCAGTCCGAAGATGGTCGGGGCAAGGGTAAGTTGCTCTGACGATGTTGCGGTCGCGAAAATCCGATGTGGCTGAAATTGAAAAAAAGGCTGAAACGGACAGTGGTCCTGAAAAGGACATTTGTAAATCCGCTGAAGGTCAAGGCGAATGTGCGTTTTTCGCGGTCGCTGGAAGCGAGAATGCAGGGCGCTACTCGCAGAGGGCAGGAAACCGGCGAAGGTGCGTATCGGGCCGTCGCTAGAGGCGAGAAGGCGGGATGTTGCTCGCGGAGGGCAGGAAGCCAGCGAAGGTGCGCGTTGAGCAGTCGCTAGAAGCGAGAAGGCGAGACGCTGTTCGCAGAAGCCGGTAGCCGGTGAAGGTTGCGTGTTCGTCGTCGGGGTGACCAGTGTGATGATCCAGCGGGAGCCAAAGCTATGAAGAAGTACACGAGACTAGGTAGTCGGTTTGTGACTTGATGAATGCATGTTTATTAGGTAATTACAACGCCTTTTATACCCCTGGTTACAGACCCGGAGGGGGGTAGGGAAACCCCGCTCCGGGAAGCCGCCAAGACGCGGCTTATACCTTATGTGACGCTAGTTACATTGTTAGGTAGGGAGCAGCCGATCACTACAGTTACCAACTTACAAAGTACCTACTTACTTACTCAGTATATAGGTACTTACTTTTTTTGCGGGTAAATTTTTACAACACATGAAGTACAACTTTTTTCACAGCAGGTAGGTACCTAAAAATAAAACAAAATGCTCCTTGCCTAATTACCTAAACTTTTTCAAAAATAGTGGCAGGGGGTGACAAAGTGCCCAAAAGGCACTTCCTTGGATCATAACAAATGTTTGTGCAAACTTTCGGCTCTATCCGGCGAGGCTGTAGCCCTGTCAAATAACAAGAAGAAGAACAACAACAACAACTAGAAGAACTTGAAAAATAGCTATTTTCAAACTTCTCCATGACTCCGGCATCTGATGGTCGCGAGGTTTGAAATTTGTTACACGTGCTCAGGGGCCCCTCGAGAATGGGTGTACGAAAAATCAACACCGGAGTCCCCCGGGGGGCCGAGTGGGGTGGGGGGCTTGTTCTGTCTTGTAAAAAGTGTTCGCTGATTAGGTATTTGGAGGCTTTCAGTTTTCTTGGCTGGCGGGATGCTCCAGCGTCCCTAGATAAAATGGAGGTACCCGGTACCTCAGGTATTTTTTTGATACGTTCGGGAAATCTAATACCAATCGGTTCCGCAGTTTCAGCCTGTTTCAGTAACAGGCATATTATGATAACCTCATAAACATTTCAGGTGGGTCAGCCTCCCCCCCCCCCCCATCGACCATAACCTTGAAAATAGGAATTGTTAGTGTCGCAAAAAATCACAATAAATATTAATATTTATTGAAGTACCTAATACATTCAACTTAGCGTCACTTTAGTTATTTGCTGGTTGCTGTATATTTATCGCACAATTTGGTCGAACCTGCTTAGTTAGTGTTCTGACCAGGAAGAATTTCTTTCATATTTATTCATTGCTTAATGTATGTTTACCGTTCTGTCCAACAGTAAGCTGAAAATGCTCGTGTATATAACGTACGATCTACCCATCTGGGGTGGTTTGTATATAACAGTGGTTCGGTATGGGGTACCTATATGGTGGTGTGAGGGATGGGGTATATATTCTCTGCTACTACGTATTTGCATTAGGCCGCCCAAGGCCCAGCGAGGTGCGAGCAGTTGCGAAAGTGGCATTATCATTAAAGGAAGTGCCCTGGGTCGGCTTCGGAGACTGGCAAGGTGATCGCTGGACAATTAAACCAAGGTCAAGTATTGTTTGGGCAATGGGAATCAAAGGAGGAGAATTGAATACGAAGAGAGGCACCTGCCTCCGCAGGGTCCGCTCGGCTAAACAACGACACTGACAGGCTACTAAAACTACCTACCAATGAATCTAAAGTTGTGATCACATTCACCAATGAATCTACAAGTTGTTAGCTAATTCATTTTTCTTGTTTATCAGTTACTAATACGAGTATATTATATCTATATAATATAACTATACAAATCGGTTGCGGCGCGGCGGTACTAAAATCCATTAGCAGTGAGTGTGTGATTGTGGGGAGAACACCCTGTATCTCAATACCCCATTTCACAATATACTCGTACTTCACCACTCTTTCTCTTCACTCCATGGCTTCTATTATGCAGTGAAAAGAAAGGAAAACTAAAAACTAAACTATTTATGAACACTAAAAATCGACATGCACAAGCACAACGGGACTTGAGAAATCCAATATGATCAAGGTGGTTCAGTTTCATTCACCGTTCCCATAGGAGACGCTGCTTCCGGCTCTTGGCTCTACGGTCGCGCCAATTCTTGAAGATTCATGAACTCTTCACATTAGGCGATTCCGAAGGGACGCAGCGGATACTCCAGTATCCTCAGCTTGAGTTGCGTTCGGGTACAATATCCGTACGCAACTTTCTACTTCACATTCAGGAAACTGTGAAGCGACATACTCTCGTTTGCATCCTCTGTATAGTGTTGTGAAGTTAGCTGGAGTCATGTCCGGAGAGTCTTCAAGTGACGTAGAGATTAATGTCGACTGCTACTTTCACAGGAGAAAGAAAATGAACAGATTATGGCGTCACCCATATATTTTTAAAAAAAATCTGTAATGCAGATTATTTGTTGCTGCGAAGGAGCTGGAAGAGACTGATTCAAAGTTCGTAGCATTCTACCGCATGTCTAAAGAAGCATACGTACACTTGACAGAAGTTGCTTGCCCGTCCATAAAACAGAGGAACACTCAGCTGCATGAATGTGCCATTTTACTGAACAATCTCCGCGACGCAAGAGACCCGACTGACTAGCGACCTGCCAGGAGGGTATCGTGCGACTGGTAGGATACCTGTAGGATACCCGTATCTTGCAAGTAGCGCAATTTGTGGTTCCCCACTGCTTAAAATTGCAAGTGACACCCAAGATATTATCAACGTACTTCAGTATCCGTCCCGTCCCTTCGGGATCGCCTAATGTGATGAGGGCGGTGACTCATTTTTGAAAATTAACGGTCTTCTATGAATGGACACCAATTCCAACTCCAACTCTTGCCCTATATGTGTACCGTTGTGTACCACTGTCCAACTCTGAACTGGATTTTCTTCTTTTTTTAAATGTATTTATTTATTTATTTAATTGGCATTGCAATTTGCTACATTCAACCGTTCCAACTAGGTAGATATACTTCCAGGAGGGTATCTAAATTGAAGGGATTGGTGGAGAGCTCGGAGAATTTGTTCCACTATGGTGCTCCAATCGTTTTGTTAGCCTCACTAGCTAATAATATGTGTTTCACTGTTTCCTCTTCATTTGGCATTTTCTGCACATCGGAGTATTAGTAGGGTCGAGTAGGTGTAGATAGGTGTCGTTCTGATTTGCCCTGTATGATAATTAACAGTAGCGATATTGACACAGAGTGCATGCAATTATTTTTTGTCGAATTAAGGTCGCAATGACTCCTGCCTTGCAGACATGCAGAACCGAAACTTATTGATATGCTTCGAGTCATGAAGACTCAGCAGTTTCGTTTGTATGAAATGAAAAATCCGGTCTTATGCATGACCATACGAATGAACTTTCGATTTCGAATCCGAACCTATTACATTTTTGGTGACTAAATAGCAATTTTGGTGAGTTTTAGAAACGTTCATCTATTACGTAGGTATACGCAGTTTTTTTACCCAAAAAAAATCCTCAAACTTAAGTCACTTTTGGTGAAATTATTTTTTGGCGAATTTTTGTTAAATACTGGAATAGTTAGATGTTAGTGCCAACACTATGCAGTCCCCTGTTAATTGAGGGAAATGCCACTAGATGACCTATGTACCTAAAGAAAAAGAAAAACGGAGTTATTGAAAAAATAGCATTTCCACTAATACACGAAAAAACGCGAAAAATACTGTTACTTTTCGTATATTAATGGAAATCGACTATTTTTTCAATAACTCCGTTTTTCTTTGAAATGGGTTTCCACGATTTCTTCGCGAGTGATTTAGTTCGTGCCTGTGAACCATTTCCATGTGAGGAATATCCTCATTTGAGCTCTGCCCTCATCTTTATGTTCAAGTAGGTGTCGAGATGAGCACAATCGTTTGATAGTTCAGTTTAAGATAATCCTTCACAAGTCCATGTTTGTACGTCGGGACGCTCGGGTCGGGTCGCTGTCCGAGCATTCATCCAGAGCCGAGCACGTGGGAAGTTTTGGGGGTGGTTTTGCCATTTTCGAACCAATCTAATTGCGAATTAGGTAGGGATTTCCCATCCTTTACATCCCTAGCCGGCTTTCCTTATTTTCGAAACCCGAAACCTAATTTGTACAACAAGTAATTTTTGCTACAACCACCTGCAAATTGGAGATCGCCGAACCACAAGGTAAGGTTGTTTCAAATATCATAGTTCCGGACATCCGTGCGGTGGTCCTTCAACCTGTTTCGTTTTTTCCATGTTTCATACCTATTTCGTCTGGATTTCGTGGGAACCAGCACTGAGCCGTAATCCGGGGGGGGGGGGGGGGGGGTCGAGTTAGTTAATCGCCCTCACAGGTACCTAGTAATTTTCAGTTTCGAGCAACCATTCTATGCCAGATTTGGTAAATATATATTACCTACATTTTGGTAATATCAATCAATTATTGTGATGATTTGGTTATGACCAACAATTATGTGAAAAATCTTAAAATGGTTGAAATAGTATTTTGTTCTCCCTGGCCGCCTTTCACCTTTTCTCTGTAACTTTATACATTTTTTTGTTGTGATTTGAGCCTTTTTTACCGTTTAATGACCAGCAAGAATCTGAATTTCACTCCTGATTTTCGAAATTTCAGTTAGACATTATTATTTTATTTTTTCAAATATTTTTGTCGATATTTCCTTCATACTTAACAATTCTGTAATGCTTTTGATGAATCTATATAATGTTTTGATGGTTTTGAGGCATTTTTACATTTTTCATCATGAAATCCACCACATTATGGTGTAGTACTATGTTTACAGATGTGAATGTATCAGTTTGTTCATCACTCACACTAAGCAGGTGCATGCATGCCGATCAAGGGTTGCCTATAGAATTTGTTGTTGAAGGTTTTCAAGTTGTTTATAGATATTATAGTCATTATCTTGAATGACGAATTTTCATTTGCGAGTGAAATATATTGTTCAACTCAGCCATCCTACTCCAATAAAACAGCTATGTGGAAAACACAGGGAACTGCGGGGAATTACGAAATTCAAGGAAAAAGTAGTACCTACCTCGGAAGTCATTAGTTTGTACATCTGGCGAAATAAAATGCCAACTCGTTACTCGAGAGGCAGTCCTTGGGGAATAAACACTGCCGCTCTCATTGCTACGTGATTTTTCGCAGGTGCAAGATCGCTGAGAGGATGAATCACACTCGGCAGAATGCTCATCAGGCCGCTAAACGCACCTTATGATCAGATGTTGAGTTGCCAGTATAGCCAAGACATTGTGCTGACGTCATTGTGACTCAAACAGTTATTACTTGAAACCCAACACTGTTGATAAGTCCTACTTTCTTAGCAAAAAACATAGAATTACGGAATAGTCAGTTAGGTAATAGCGTTATGGATTGTTTTGCTATGATGGGTTTCTACGATAAATTATTTCAAAAAAATCTCGGAGATCAATGGCATTTATTACTTCCAACATTTTTTTAGTTGGTCAACAAATCTTTTTGCACCATCCCTAGTGGTATTCCAGAGATGAAAACCTCCGCGGAAGTAGAGTATGTAGGGAAACCTTGTAGGTATTATTGTGCACGGTCAGAAAAAAAGTCTTTCCACCAAATAGAATTTGGAAATATTTTGAAAATATTGTATTTTGAAATATTTTAAAAATAAATTTAATATTTTGAAAACATTACATAAGAAATATAACAATAATATAATACACCTAACACATATAATAATTATAACATATTATATTACTATATTTTCAAAATATAAACTCTATAACATCAAAGATCAAAGAAGAAATTTAGTTCTACGTCTATCCGTCCCGGATTTCGAGTAATCACCGCATCTCAATGGAGGCACAGTATTATATATCAAGCCAACATTTAGAAGATATTAGTTGAGGATTCAGTGGGCGATTCTTTCAGTTGGGCCATGGGTATCACGGGAAATTACGTCAACGTCTCGGACGAGCTCTTGGACGCGCCAAAGCCCGACTCTCCTCACCAAGGCGATAAGCCGGATAAAAAAACGTACCCCGACTCGCCAAGGTCCAGAATATAATTTTTGACCCGACTCGCCACAGGCGTTTTTAAAGCCGGTAGGTTCAAAATCTTGGCCGAAGCTGTCCATCTACCAAGCTGACGGGAAAAACCAAGGTTTTCCAAATACGTATTAAAATTTGGGGCATCAGTAGCTTAATGAGCGAAAACTTCAGGCGTCTTGCTGGTATGAATAAATTGTGGGGGGGGGGGGGGGGGGACACTTGGACTTCCCCGATTTTAGAATTTGCCTTCAAATATTCCCGACCAACCTTGCCCATTTTGGTGAATTATTTTCAATAGGTACCTAATGAACAGGTGAACCGGATCGTTTCCGTTTCAAGGTACAAGAAGAAACCCGAAAATGAAATAAAAAATATGAAAATTATTACACAACGGTTTAATATTTACCTGCATAGATGCCAGCGTTGGGCATCAGCTAACTAAGTTATTAGCTACCTAAATTGTAAATAATAGCTAAATTAGCTTGTAGCTATTTTTTTAGCTGCAACTAAATTAGCTATTAGCTGTTGAGGTACAGCTAAACTTTACAGCTAAATTAGCTGTTGCTTGTAGTTGAAATGTACAGCTAATCCAAAACTGCTAATGTACTTTAGCTATACAAAATTAGCTTTTGGTAGCAGCTAAGACTAGGCAACAATAGACCGTGGCGAGTTGGGTTACAGCCTCTTGGGCAATATCAGATAATTTTGAGAAACTAAGGAATCTCCTTGAATACACATTGTGGTGATGGGTAGGGATGGTTTGGGTAGGTTGAAGGAGGACTAACCCCCCGCGGTTTGTCACCACAGCAGTCGTTAGTGGAAGAGGAGGCTAGCACCCCGCAGTTATCACCGCAGCTAGTGCTAGAGGAGAGAGAGGCGTCCCGCGGCTATCACCACAGCAGATGCCGGGAAGAAGGGGGGGGATTAGAGGAGGGAGCACCCTACGGTTATCACCACAGCAGGTGCGTGGAAGGAAGAGGGAGAGGGAGATTGAGATGGTGTGGGAGAGGGTGTGGGAGAGGGTGTGGGAGAGGGTGAGCGAGAGGGAGAGGGGAGGGAGAGGGGGGATAGAGAGAGAGAGAGAGAGAGAGAGAGAGAGAGAGAGAGAGAGAGAGAGAAGTAGCAAGTCGAGGAGTGGTTGGTCGAATGAGGGGACCGTTCTGGTCCTCAGCTCTTCGGTCTCCTCGTGTATTTTTTTTTTTTTTTTTTTTTTTTAAATGGGACGGGTACTGAGCCCCTTGTCAATGAGACCTAAGAGATCTATTTTGACATCTGTCCCTATTTTCATTTAAGAACCCGGTTGACGGCCTCTTCTCTCACAAAGTGGAGGAGGCTTACGGGAACCCCTTCCCGAAGTGCCGGGATCGTGTTGATGCTACAGCAGGGCACTCATATAGGATGTGCTCTGCTGTTTCCGCTGCCTCAGTACAGAGGCGGCAGATATCAGTACTGGCTTTGCCGATGTTTTTAAGGTGGTACCTTAGAGGGCAGTGGCCAGTGAGTAGACCGACGATGGTACGAAGGTCTTTGCGTCTCATTGATAGGAGGGCTTGAGCCCGCTTTTTGGAAAAGCTTATCAGCCGCTTCGATTGTCGCAGCCCAGGGGTGTTGCTCCAGTGAGCAGCCCTTTGTTCGTCTTCCCATTTTTTCACTTGTAGAGCAATAAAGCTCCTGGTGATCCCGAGCTGTGGTTCGGGACCATATGGGATGGACTCCGATGCCTTTTTAGCAAGGCGATCAGCGGTCTCGTTGCCCTCGATTCCCTCATGGCCGGGCACCCATAGCAGCGTAAGTTTGTTGCCACGGGCAGCCCCCTTAAGGGAAGTCAGGCAACTCCAGGTCAGCTTAGATGTTATAGAAAAGGACGAAATGGCCTTTAAAGCTGCCTGGCTGTCAGATAGGATGTAGATCCTTGCGCCTTTGAGTCTTTTCCTGGCAACCTCTTGCGCACAAATTTCTATAGCATGGGTTTCTGCTTGGTAGATAGTGGCTGCGCTGCCAAGGGGCTTGGCCAACCTATAGTTCGGCCCATGTACCCCGAGCCCAGCCCTACCCCCCATCACAGACCCGTCTGTATACCAGACTAGTGAGCCTGGTTCAAATTGAGGCAGGCCTCTTTTCCAGGTCTCGCGATCATTTATAATGACCTTAAAGGGAAGGTCGAAGTTCTTTCTTTCCAACAAGAAATCGGGAACTGACCGAGTCACTGGGTCTGTCCTGATGGTATCCAGTATACTCAGATGACTCTCTCTGTGTACAGGCGTCTTGATCCTCCCCAACTGCTGCATTCTTGATGCCCCCAGGTAGGCAGTCCTCTGCACATGAATGTACAAAGGAGTGAGGTCCAGAAGGACCTCCATTGCTGCAGTTGGCGTGGTATTCATGGCTCCTGTTATGCCTAAGCACGCCTGCCTTTGGAGTTTCCGAAGAACCTCTTGTGCTGTCACTTGGCAGGATTTTTGCCACCATACCATTGAAGCATAGGTGACCATGGGTCTGACAATTGCTTTATAGGCCCATGCCGTCATGGTGGGTGTCAGACCCCACGTCTTGCCGAGCATTCTTTGGCAGGACCACAATGCCCGTGTACCTCTACTGATTGTGTACTCCAGATGCTTGTTCCAGGACAGTTTCTGGTCCAGCATAACCCCCAAATATTTGACCTCAGTGGCGAGGCTCAGCCTCTTACCCTGAAGGCTAGGAGCTGTTAGAAAGAGTTTCCTTCTCTTAGTGAAGGGGACCACGGTGGTTTTCTCAGGGTTTAAATGAAGCCCCTCTTTTGAACACCACCGTTGAACGACATCTAGGGCACCCTGCATCCGTTCTGACACAGTGTTGTCAAACTTGCCCCTTACAATTACGTTTATGTCGTCCGCATAAGCTACAACTTCGTAGCTGGCTTGAGATAAGATCTCAAGCAGTTCATCAGCTACCAGTAGCCACAACAGGGGGGAGAGAACCCCTCCTTGGGGGCATCCTTTGCTGGCCACCACAGTGATACTCTCCTCTCCCTGTGTGGTTGTGATAACTCGGCTCACCAGCATTGCCTTTATCCACTTAATGGTAGGGTCATTTATCCCCTTCTTTCTCGCTGCTCTTTCAATGGATGCATAGTTGGTGTTGTCGAAAGCACCCCCTATATCCAGAAAGCAGCAGAGGGCTATTTCTTTAGTTTCTAGGGCCTTTTCAATCAACTCCTCGTGTATTTGGTTAAATCTTACATATTACATAGGAGTGGTAAATGTAGAATTTTGAGGGGTACCACGAGACGTATTGTGTTAATTGAATAACAGTTTGTGTTCGGATGTCGATATTCTGTGCAGCTCAAGTTGAGTCGAGGATGGTGGTTATTCTGGGGATCTGACGCAGAAGATTGATGTGAATGGAAGATCTCGAGAGAGATCCGAGCCTCCCTGTGATACAGTGGTAGACGTCGAAAATTTATGCTGAGAGTGTCGAATTTGATTATTCTATTCGGTGTTCTGCCCGCTGATTGAAGCTGCTCAGAGGTTGGCTAGATGTGAGAGGAATCATAATAAGAAAATGTAAAACTTTTCAAGAAACTGTAACACAACAACCAAAAATGAACCCAGGATACCGAATAAGTACGGTCGCAACATATATCGGGATAACGGTGAGAAAACTATTACAAAACACATCAACATCGAAAACACCTCCGGAGAAGAAACAAGCAAAAACGGAAAATTAAGTTGTACCGTGTATCCAATTGGGGCTTTACCAGGTTCCAGCCTTGGTAGCTCAGTGGTTCCCGAGATAGGTGACGTACTTACTGGTAGAAGAAACATACGAAAAAGATTCAACAGCGGCAAATGACAATGTTCCTGAGCGATGTTGAGCAAACCGCTTAACGTAGTTGAAGTAACTGCCGATTTGTTTGAGCGTTGAAATACAATCAAAGTGACATACGTTGATATACATAAGAAAAAAGTAAAGAACAATGCACTATGGGTAAAAATAAATGGTAATACTTAATGAACTGGTGGAAATTATAATAATATATGGTTAATTATGGGAAAAATAAAGTGGAGTCACTGCTGATGCAAGCAGCAGCTGACACCGGATAAATAGGAGTGGAGGGACATGAAAAATATGTCCAGTACCGAGTGGAGTGACAAATAAAGATGCCTCTGGCAAGAAGGGTGAGGGGACGGTTTGCCAGGCAGTTAGTAGGCGCAAACCTGACATGAAAGAGGGGTGATAGATTGGCGAACTGGGGGATCTTAAGGTCAATTCTGGACAGTGGGAAGGGGCACTCGACATAACCTTATAATTCATGAGCCTGTGCGTGAATGCCTGGCAGACAAAACAAAACATGACGAGGGAGATGACGCGGAACTGGACTTTTGCAAGTTGGTCCCGAGAGTGGCGAGGAGGCCAGGGAAAAGTGTTTCGAACAGGAATCATCCAATCCTTGAGGCTAAAGAGGTCAGGACGGACGGTGGAAGGGAAGAGGAAGAAAGCTTTGTAGGATGCTGATCGGGAAGAGTTGATGGATAAAACAGTGATATTCCTATTTAACGAAAAGAAGGTGTTGGGCAACTAGAGAATCTCCGTAAATAGTACCTAGAGCGTTGATTGATTGAAATGAATGTGTTTGAATGTCGACGTGCCGGGTTGCTCAAAGTTGTTGTAACGATATTATGGTATGACTGATCCATTACTTCTCTGAGCGTGCTGTTCCCGCTCATTCCCGCTAATGTAACTTTATCGTTCCCTCCATTATCACCTTTATTCCGTTCATCTCTGTGTTTTTTCTTCCGATACCCGTTCTTTCCATTCCTGATTCATTTTTTTCATGTGGGTTGACACCAAGTCTTTAAGTTATGTTTTGACCGCTACTGCTTCGTTTCAATGACATACATCCGAGCCAAGAGACATAGATACCTATGCCAAATTCCTGAGATCTTTTTGCTCCCTCAAGCTGATGTCAACATTTTCCCAATGAACTGACCCGATTTTCTTTAACCCCAAGCAAGGTGCTTGAAAAAATACTGGAATACTTAATTTCATAAAAACGAGGATTAATGGTGTTTCTTCAGCAAAAATTTTTTATAACACCCCCTCAAAATTGTTTCTTTTCCGTTTCAAGGTGCGTAGATTCCAAAAATGCGATGTCCGTCCACCGTCCGCCGTATCCCGTCTACCGGCTTCATTTTCGGTCTAAAAAAGTCGTTCTTTCGCACACATGCTCCATTTGGGCCCTAGTTGTGTCCCAAAACATTGCAGCCCGATCGGAATATACCCAGGCGTGTTATGAGTGAAAATGTGTACAAAAATAGGTGCTTTTCGTGTTTTAGTAACATGAGCTTCGGAGATATTGTTTTCCATGTTTTTGGGGACGAGAAGACCGAATATGAAGTCGATTTTGACCAAGGAGTGGGAAAATGAGTTCTACCAAATGTTCAGCTCCCAAAATTGATTTTTTATGAGTGAAAAACCTGGGAAATCGCCTGCAATCACCATCAATTTGTATAATAACACTGGAATAAGTGTCAACACGTGGATCAAGACGATTAAATGGCACTACCAATGATCGAAGATAATTTGAAAAAAAAAAAAAAACGCTGCAAAGTCCTTGTCACATGGGTTTATTATTCTATTGGACACACCCACAGAAATGTTGGTTCATTTATTGTTTCTTTCATGCGTAATAATCGAGCTTTCTGACGGTTCCATTAATTTCACTAATTTTGGCCCACGCAAATTAGGTACGCTCTTTTTTTGCTTCCGAGTCTGCGAAGCAGCGGAAGCCTTGTGTTCACTTTCGTGAGCCAAAAAATTTTTGTCTTCAGAAATCAAAATTTCCACTTGCATTTTGCGTTTCAAAGCCTACTGAACAAATTTGGTTCCGTGTCTGTCGGTCTGTGAGTCTGTGAGTCTGTCCGCATTTCCTTGTTACAGCCATAACTTCCACGATTTTGAATTGATTCAGCTCAAATTTTGAGGGATGGTGCGGATAAGGCCCCTTGAGGTCCCATACTAATTTCAACATGATTGATCCAGCGGTACGCCCTGCGCATGCGCTAACGTTAAATTCAACAAACACGCATAACTTTCACAATTTTGATTCAATTTCGCTCAAATTTTCAAGGGTTGTTTGGACAAGGCCTAGTGAGTTCCAGTATGAATTTCAGCATGATCGGACCCTAGGTGCGCTCTGCGCATGCGCTGGCGTGAAATAGATTCAATTTCCTTGTTACAGCCGTAGTAACCAAAGATTTCACCCAATTTCAATGTAATTCTCAGGGATTAAGTGGGTAGGGCCCATTGAGGTCCCATATAAATTTCAACATGATAGAGCCAGCGGTTCGCCCTGCGCATGCGCTCTGTCTGTCTGTCTGTCCTTCTATGCACGGCCAAACGGCTCGACGGATATCGACCAAATTTGGCACGAATATCCAGTAGGCTCCCAAGTTGTGCAACGTCGCATTTTCAATTCCCTGACCATAGCGGAACTATGGTCGACCATGGTCAACTCCTGAATGGCTTGACGGATATCGACCAAATTTGGCACGAATATCCAGTAGGCTCCCAAGTTGTGCGACGTCGCATTTTTAATTCCCTGACCATAGCGGAACTATGGTCGACCATGGTCAACTCCTGAATGGCTTGATGGATATCGACCAAATTTGGCACGAATATCCAGTAGGCTCCCAAGTTGTGCAACGTCGCATTTTTAATTCCCTGACCATAGCGGAACTATGGTCGACCATGGTCAACTTCGTTAATTGAAATGGTAACCCCTATTTTTATCGCGTATTCGTAATCTACGTGAAATTCTATCTACGATCGACCCTTCGGACTACCCCCGCGGTCGACCATAGCGCATCCATGGGCCCCTCCATGGTCGAATCCCGAATTGCTCAACGGATATCGACCAAATTTGGCACGAGTATCCAGTAGGCTCCCAAGTTGTGCAACGTCGCATTTTTAATTCCCTGACCATAGCGGAACTATGGTCGACCATGGTCAACTTCGTTAATTGAAATGGTAATCCCTATTTTTTATCGCGTATTCGTAATCTACGTGAAATTCTATCTACGATCGACCCTTCGGACTACCCCCGCGGTCGACCTTAGCGCATCCATGGGCCCCTCCATGGTCGAATCCCGAATTGCTCAACGGATATCGACCAAATTTGGCACCAATATCCGGTAGCCTCCCAAGTTGAACGTAGGCGCATTTTTAATTCCCTGACCATAGCGGAAATATGGTCGACCATGGTCAACTCCTGAATGGCTTGACGGATTTTGATAAAATTGGGCACAAATACCCGGTAGGGTATGGGATTTTTCCGTCGTTTGTTGGTTCCACGATACTGCGTACAGCGAATCTCGGATAGCGAGCGAAGCGAGCGGTCAGGCTAGTTATGTATAATGGACGTAATGTATTATGGAAGTCATGTTATGTATAATATGTATATTTCATGTAATGTTATGTAATGTTATGTTATGTAATGTAATGTTATGTAATATGTATCTTTAACGTTATGTAATGTTATGTAATGTAATGTAATGTAATGTAATGTTATGTTATTTTGCTTCCGAGTCTGTTCTATTTTATAATGGGTCACTCTGATTGTGACGAGGAAGCTCCTGTGCCATCACCTTGGCAGTGTATTTTTAACTGTCTTTGATCGTTGGTAGTGCCATTTAACCGTCTTGATCCACGTGTACACTTTTTCCAGTGTTATTATAAAAACTGATGGTGATTTCAGACGATTTCCCAGGTTTTTCACCCATAAAAAATCAATTTTGGGAGCTGAACATTTGGTAGAACTCAATTTTCCATTCCTTGGTCAAAATCGACTTCATATTAGGTCTTCTCGTCCCCAAAAACATGGAAAACGATATCTCAGAAGCGCATGTTACCAGCATGTTGCTAAAACGCAATAAGTAGGCACCTATTTTTATACACATTTTCCCTCATAACACCCCTGGGTATATTCCGATCGGGCTGAAAAGTTTCGGGACACAAATAGGGCCCAAATGCAGCATGTGTTCGATAACGACTTTTTTAGACCGAAAATGAAGCCAGTAGGTAGGTACACGTGATACGGCGGACGGCGCACGGACATTGCATTTTTGGAATCTAGGCACCTTGAAACGGAAAAGAGAAAAGTTTGGGGGGGTGTTATAAAATTTTTTGCTGAGCGAATACATAGGTGTATTATTCACAGAATAATAAACCAAAAAAAAAGGAGCGTACCTAATTTGTGTTTTAGGGGCCAAATTTGACGGAAACCATCAGAAATTGCTATTTCGATTATTACGCATGAAAGAAACCATAAATGAACAACCAACATTTCTGTAGTTATGTCCAACAGAATGAATAAACCCATGTGACAAGGACTTTGCAGCGTTTTGTGTTATAGTAACATGTTAGTAAGATGAGCTTTTGAGGTATCGTTTTCCATGTTTTTAGGATGAGAAAACCGAATATTAAGTTGATTTTGACAGAAGAGTAAAGAATTGAGGTTGTAACGAAGGTTAAGCTCCCGAAATTAATTTTTTATGACTCAAAAACCTGGGAAATTGCCTGAAATCACATATACATTTGTATAATAACTCTAGAAGTAGCAGCAACAGGTAAATCAAGACTATTGAATGGTTCTATCAATGATAAAAAATAATCGGTAAAAAGAAGCTGAGCCTAATTCGTGTATTTGGGGGCCAAAATGGGTGGAAACCATCAAAATAGCCACTTCAATAATTGCACATGAATGCAATAAATGAACACCCGAAATTTCCGTACGTGTGTCCAGTAAAATAATAAACCTATTTGACAATGACTTTCCAGCGTTTTTTTTAAACCGTTAGCTTGATATGGAAAATCGTTAATTTCATTTGAAAAACCGTATTCAAGTTGGAAATGCTATGGACAGAGTCGATTCTCGAAAACTATACCGCTATTCCCAGCATATCAGACTCCTGAGGTCTGTAACAATTCCCTAAGTCCGTGTAAAATTGTATCTTCATTGAACCCCGGTTTCTCAGCAACTGTAGGACCGAAGAACATATATTTTTACGTATATATATTTGTAAATCTGGATCTACTATGCATACTGAGTTTCTCTTTTATTTTTCTGTGAATAATACACCTATGTATTCGCTCAGCAAAAAATTTTTATAACACCCCCTCAAAATTTCTTCTTTTACGTTTCAAGGTGCGCAGATTCCAAAAATGCAATGTCCGTCCGCCGTACGCCGTCCGCTGTATCACGCGTACCGGCTTCATTTTCGGTCTAAAAAATATGTTCTTTCGCACACATGCTCCACTTGGGCCCTAGTTGTGTCCCGAAACTTTGCAGCCCGATCGGAATATACCCAGAGGTGTTATGAGTGAAAATTGGTATAAAAATAGGTACTTTCGGTTTATTATTCTGTGAATAATACACCTATGTATTCGCTCAGCAAAAATTTTTTATAACACCCCCTCAAAATTTTTTCTTTTCCGTTTCAAGGTGCGTAGATTCCAAAAATGCGATGTCCGTCCGCCGTATCGCGTCTACCGGCTTCGTTCTTTCGCACACATGCTCCATTTGGGCCCTAGTTGTGTCCCGAAACTTTGCAGCCCGATCGGAATATACCCAGGGGTGTTATGAGTGAAAATTGGTATATAAATAGGTAATTTCGGTTTATTTTTGTGTGAATAATACACCTATGTATTCGCTCAGCAAAAAAAACTTTATAACACCACCTCAAAATTTCTTCTTTTACGTTTCAAGGCGCGTAGATGATGTGCTCGTGTCCGTCCGCCGTACGCCGTGTCATGCATACCTGCTTCAATTTCGGTCCAAAAAATTCGTTCTTTAGCAAACGGGCTCCATTTGAGCCCTAGTTGAGTCCCGAAACTTTGCAGCTGGATCGGAATGTACCCAGGGGTGTTATGAGTGAAAATGGCTTTAATATTAGTTATTTTTCGTGTTTTAGTAGCATGAGCTTTTGAGGTATCTGTTTCCATGTTTTTTGGGACGATAAGACCGAATATGAAGTCGATTTTGACCAAAGAATAGAAAATTGAGGTTCTACCAAGGTTCTTCTCCGAAAATTGATTTTCTTATGAATAAAAAACCTGGGAAATTTCCTGAAATCACCATCAATTTGTATAATAACACTGGAAAAAGTGTCAACAGGTGAATCAAGACAATTAAATGGCACTACCAATGATCAAAGATAATTTGAAAAAAAAAGATGATAATTATTATTTTTCATGACTGTTTCCCTAAACCCGTATTTAGTGTTCCAGTTTTCCTGCAATTTTTGCCACTAATAAGTGGATGAAAAACCTCAGTGTATATTGCAACTATTCCTCAGCAAAACTATTGGACATACCTACAGAAATGTTGGCTGTTCACTTACTGTTTCTTTCATGTGCTACATTTGAAATGGCTATTTTTGATGGTGTCCATCAATTTTGGCCCCCAAAAAACGGGAATTAGGCTCGGTTTTTATCATTTAATAATGATTAACAGGACGTTTCCCATTGTTTTCCGAACGTAACGAGCGTCACGTCACGATCGAGACTCACTTCATGGCACAAGAAATTGCACCATCAAAATTACATCACGTTACTATGTTGGTTGCGAGCGTCACGTGACTATGGTGGTTGCGAGCGTCACAAAACGATATAAATAAATCGATATAAATAGATATAAATTTCATTCGGTCCATAATAACATTAGGAAATTGACGGGAGGTGAAACAAAAACGTTTTAAACTTTTGATGCATTTATGAGCTGCAAAGTTTCCATTGACGGAAATTTTGGCGAAACAAACGTTAATCTTTATTAAATGATCTGACTGTAGAACCGTAGGTCTACCGTCCGTTTTTTTTTTTTTTTTTACAGATTATCTCTGATCACTGATAGTACTATTTAATTGTATTGATTCACCTGTTGATACTACTTCCAGTGTTATTATACAAATATATGGTGATTTTAAACAACACAGGCTTTTAACTCTTAAAAAAATGAATTTCGGGAGCTTAACCTTCGATAAAACCTCAATTCTTCACTCGTCGGTCAAAATCAACTTCTTATTCGGTCTTCTAGCACTAAAAAACATGGAAAACGATACCTACCTCACAAGCTCATGTTCACTATAACCTCAAAAATCCTTCAAAAACCCCGATTTTTACACCCATTTTTCTTCCATAGCACCCCTGGGTGGATTCCGATCGGACTGCCGAGCTTCGGAGCACAGTTAGGACCAAAATGTGTTCCCAAATGGGGACCAAAACTGTGTGCGGAAGAAAGACGATTTTAGACCCAAATTCAACTAAATTTAAGGATGAAACTTCGTTAGAACCTCAGTTTTCCACTCTTTGGTCAAAATCGACTTCATGTTCTGTCTTCTCGACCTAGAAATCTTGGAAAACGATACCTCAAAAGCTCAAGTTACTAGAACACAAAAGATACCTATTTTTAAACCCATTTTCACTCATAACACGTATATTCCGATCGGGCTGCAAAGTTTCGGGACACAACTAGGGCCCAAATGGAGCATGTGTGCGAAAGAACAAATTTTTTAGACCAAAAATGAAGCCTGTATGCATGATACGGCGGACGGCGTTCGACGGACGGCGGACGGACATTGCATTTTCTGAATCTATGCACCTTGAAACGTAAAAGAAAAAATTGTGAGGGGGTCTTATAAAAATGTTTTAGCTGAGCGAATACATAGGTGTATTATTCACAGAATAATAAACCAAAACGCTGCAAAGTCCTTGTAACATGGGTTTATTATTCTATGGACATACAGCCTACAGAAATTTTGGCTGTTCATTTTTGTTTCTTTCATTCGCAATAATTGAAACAGCTATTATTTCTGATGGTTTCCACCAATTGTGCCCCCCAAAACAGGAACACGCTCCTTTTTTTTCTTTTTTCATATTATCTTCGACTATTGACAGTGCCACTTAATTGTCTTGATTCACCTGTTGACACTTTTTCCAGTGTTATTATTCAAATTGATGGTGATTTCAGACAATTTCCCAGGTTTTGGCACATAAAAAATGAATTTTGGGAGCTGAACCGTCGTTATAACCTCAATTCTTTACTCTTTGGTCAAAATCGACTTCATATACGGTCTTCTCGCCTTAAAAAACACGGAAAAAGATACCTGAAGAGCTCATTTTACTAAAACACTAAAAAAAACCCTATTCTTACACCCATTTTTCACCCATCACACCCCTGGGAATATTCCGATGAGGCTGCAAAGTTTCGGGACTCAACTAGGGTCCAAATGGAGCGTATGTGCGAAAGAACGAATTTTTTAGACCGAAAATGAAGTAGTTATGCATGATACGGCGTAACGTGAAAGAAAAGAATTTGAGGGGGTGTTTTAAAAATTGTTTGCTGAGCGAATAAATAGGTGTATTATTCCCAGAATAATAAACCAAAATTAGCTCGATCGGGTAAACAGTTTTGGAGATTTATGTGTAGAAAAACGTAGTTTTGAGAAATGAGGGGAAACGTCAGCGGTTCCGAACTGCGCCGTTCTAGTGCCTCCACTCTGGATGGAAGGCTTCAACTTCTCAATAGGAAAATGCTCAACAACTATCTGAATCCAGTTTTATTCGGCGTCTCATATTTAGGAAGGTAAGAGGGTACATACTTAAATTTTACACTAACTTCATGTTGTCTACCTTCATTTATTATTCACACCTAATGTATGTTGTTGTACAGACGTTCAATGATAGAATCAAGGGCAATAGCTCAGCAGGATACAGTAAAGCAGGGCGTTAAAAAAATATACGTCAGGGGGAGCCGCTAAACATCAGAACTGCCTGTAGGTAGGCGACTGAGTGTCCAAATTTAAGCGCTATTTACTCGACCGAATCCTCAACATATTCTTATCAAATTTTTCAGCATATTAAATGCTGAATTTGTAGAGCTAATAAAAAAGTAATTGATTTTTTTCCTTCATTTTTCCACTTACGAAGGCCCATAACAGCAGTGAAAAAATTCATATTAAACCTCGGTGCTTTCTCCTATTTTAGTGAGGTCTTATGTATATATAGTCGGCCCATCGTTTTAGAATAAATGTGGAGTCATGTAAACCGCCGGAGAAAATTATGAAACTAGGCGACTTGTCTATCTACGCACCACTGTTCCTTGCGATACTACAGTAGAAGTCGCTTAAGTATAGTGATCGAATTGGGACTGACCGGAAACAATCATTATACGCGACCAATCTCTATAAGCGACTTCTACTGTATGTACTTTGTGGTGATTTAAGTCATTGTTACCGATATTGGCGAAATGTGACCCCAAAAATTGACCTATTTTTGATTTTTTTTTGTTTGTTGAGGAAATGTTTTATCAAAACCGATAAAGTTGTCTTCTTTTTCCGGTCATCATTCAATACTGCTTGGTGAATATATACTAGTTTTCGAAGATTTCAGCCAGTTTTAACTATTTTGTTGACTTTTTACCCCCAAAAACTCAAAAACTGGTCGTTATAACCGACCTTTTAATCACTATAACAGGTCAATTCCCTGTGTGTTTACATACAGCCGATCGGGACCTGACTGTTCCTATCCTTATATCCGACTTATTCGTTTAACCGCCTTTCTACTAAGCGACTTCTACTGTACTTATAATTTGTACCCGAATGTAGACGGGTGAAGGGAACCTCATGAGGTATGTCACCATTATTCATTTCCGCTCATGGGCGACCGCTCCATACAGCCTTTTTTATAGCGATCTCAAAGTTTCAAATACATCAGTCTTTCACGCGCCCCCGGGATTTATTTACAAATATCACTGAAGAAAACGATATTGCTGCTCAAAGAAAAAAACCAAAACAAAAAAAACAAAAAAAAAACAATAGGCGGAACAAGGTTAATGGTTGACATTACCTATTAATTAATGAGGAAGTGTAATCAGCTGGTCCAAGGTCGCGCCTCACGGGTCGTGAGCACCTAATAGATAAACAACTGCCCGCCTTTTCTATCGAACCCATGACCGCATCGTGTTCCTCTTCTGGTTGGTGAATCATATCAGTACGCATTAATGTTGGCAGGGAAACATTCCGCCTTAATATCGTTACGGTCAACATCGTCCGTCAATGGTAGCAGTGATGTGTCATGCATACAAGCCGTCATTATTACTGAAATCTGTAGGCCTCTACTACAGACACTGGGCAATCCCAACAACACGTTTCTATTAATTAAAGTGGTGCGTAGAAATAGAGAAGTCTGATTTCCTATATATGTATGATGGTCGTGTTGATGCATATTTACGCTTCGCAAAATTATTATCATTAATTAATAATTAATTTATAGGAGGATTTTCTGGTACAGTCGAGTAGAATGAACAGGTAATCTGCTTCATTTTCATTTACGATCAGGGTTGAAAAAAATCACGATTTAAAAAAAAAATCAAATTAATCGGATTTTTTTAAATTTAAATCGTATTTTTTTTATTTAAATACAAAATTTTCATTTTTTTGCAAAAGTTTTACTTATTGTAACATTAAAGTAAGCGATGTTGTTCATTGAGGACATGGCATAAGAAGCATCTTAGAAATATGGAAATTTATAAGGAATAATCTACTGATAAACGGAGCAAAGAGATAGTGAAGGAGCAGAATAAAGAAATAAACACGCTTTCAAAAAAACGAAATTTATTAAATTTTGATCGCCTCGAGGCGCGTTCGGAAATTCGTGGAAATCGTTTCCGCCGACCGGTCCCGACTGGTTTACATACTTCATGGAAATACGTGAGCCGAACTTCTTCATATTGTGTTTCTTCATTTTTTCATTTTCCTTCTAAAAGTTCCTTTTGTGTTTAGTTGTCGGATACGATGAAGCTATTCTGCCGATCCCGAACAATTTCTCGTTTTGTAGAGAAAATTCACTTTTCCCCCCCGTTTTTTCAACGGTTGATTTAAATCACGATTTTTATTGGCTGATTTAAATCGTGATTTAAATCATGATTTAAATCAATTTGATTTAAATCATGCAACCCTGTTTACGATTAATAGCTAGTCATCTTAGTGACCCCAAGTGGCCAAGAAAATTGAAATTTGAATAACTACTGTCTTTATATGAGGTACGTGGAACATTGATACAATTTTTCCCGATTAGTGTCTTATTTACCGAATAATATTTAGAATTCTAAACTATGACCCAAATATCTAATTGGTATCCCGGAGAAGGAATTGCTGTATTGTTAAGCGTAAATAATAGTGTACGTAACATCCGAAACCTCCAGAATGTAGTAGGTGTAAAAATGAGACAATCATGCTGTCCCAAGGCCATTTATGTAATACCTTTTTGTTTATTATTCTCTGAATAATGTATCTCTGTATTCGGTTCGGATCATTTTTTGAAAACCCCCTGAAAATTTTTTCTTTTACGTTTCAAGGTGTCTAGATTCCAAAAATGCAATATCCGTCCGCCGCGCCGTCATCAGCCGTCCGCCGTATGATCGGTATCTACCTTAATTTTCGGTCTAAAAAAAATCGTTCTTTCGCACACATGCTCCATTTGGGCCCTAGTTGTGTCTCATATCTCGGCAGTCCGATCCGAAAACACCCAGGCGTGGTCTGGGTGAAGAGTGGGTGTAAACTGAGGTATTTTTGAGGTTGTAGTGAACTTGGGCTTGTGAGGTATCGCTTCCCATGTTTTTTTATTATTTTATTTTTTTAGGGTGAGGGAAGTTGATTTTGACCACTGAGTGAAGGATTGAGGGTCTATCGAAGTTTTCTCTCAAAATTCAATATTTACGGGTCAAAACGTTTGAAAATGGCTGTAATCACCAGAAATTTGTATAATAACAAAGGAAGTAGTAATAACAGGTGAATGAAGACAGTTCAATGATAATTTCACTGATCGAAAATAATTTGTCTGAAATAGCAACCTAATAGTCGAGTTTAAAACCGCCAAATCAGCTTTGTGGGTCTCTTCACTGAGGTCCCAATCGTGCCGTATTAAGTCGAGAATAATAAACCTATGTGACAAGGACTTCGCAGGGTTTTTCAAATGTTAAGCACTGCCACCAATTCTCCCGTGAAAAACTCATCTCTCTGTCACCTAGAAAAATGCGAAGAAAAACACTGCAAGGTAAAAGAAAAAAAGTAACAGGTGACCCTTATTTTAGTAAATGTAGAAGTAACAAGAAAGTGACATTTTTCGCTCAACTTGAAAGTTTCTGATAGTTACATATCATTGCTTTTGTAGTGAGCGGTGTATTTCATGAGTTGGGTAGGTGAAATATTCGAATAGTTTGAAAAGCAGTGAAAGAACTTTCAAATATTTTCCTACTAAATTGTTTGCCATTTTCTTCGAAAATTTGGGAACGATTATGCCGAAGTTTCAACCTCCATATGAGTATTTGTTATTTGGTTAAGTCCTATTCGTACTGGCGTGACTTTCAAATCGCCTACCGCGAACATAATAATGGTAATAATAATAATAATAATAATAATAATAATAATAATAATAATAATACACGACAACGCGCGCGACGTCGTGTGGGGCGATTCCGCGCACAGCTCCTGTCCCCCACTGTCGACAGCTCTGCCTCTTGCAGGAGGTTGGTGACTGGTTCCCTGTATGTCGAAACCGAAGGGTTCATGATCGCCATACAGGACCAGGTCGTGGCGACCCGCAACTACCGAAAGTATATCATCCGGCAAGCTGGGGTACAGGACGTGTGTCGCATTTGTCGAGTCACTGGTGAGACAATAGACCACGTCCTGGCGGGTTGCCCGGCCCTTGCTCCCACCAAGTACATGTATAGGCACAACATGGTGGCGCGTGTAGTCCATCAGGAGCTGGCCTTAAAGCACGCTCTCGTTCAGGACAGGACGCGCTACTTCCAGTATGAGCCAGTCATTTACTTGGAGAATGAAAATTACAAGATGTATTGGGACTTTACAGTTTGAGGATTCTTGGGTTGCCCGTTGGACTTTACGAGGACATGCAGAAGGCCATGCTGATTGCTTCGTGTAGCCTGGTGATGGAGTTTTTGGGGGAGGCTATTATGCCCGACCACTGAGCCCTCCACATGCACTTGCGGGTGGGAATAGGCCCTTGGGCCCCCCACTCGCGTCACCCCGTGGCACTTTTTACCCCCCAACGGTGATGACCACCAAATAATAATAATAATAATCTATCGGCCCCTGCCGTGCAAGTAGGGGCCGATAGAATACTCCTGACGTATTCCCTGCGAGTCGTAAGAGGAAACTAAAACGGAATTTTTCTCAACCAGAGTGGCCCTCCTCGGGCGGTCGCATGGTGTAATTATTCCTTCTAGTTCTCACCATATTTATTTGGGTGCAATTTTGGTTTATTATTTTCAATAATGAACCATTGGAATCGAGCAAGAAAAAAAAATTCTTACCCCCCCTCAAAATTTGATGGTTTACGTTTCAAGGTACTTATGATGTAGAATCCGAAAATGCAATAAAAACATTTCTGTCTGCAATAAAAAACTTTTGCAACTTGAACAACCGTTGAAGTATTATTGATGGGCAAATTATTACACAGCGGTTCACTATAGGTATTGACCACAGAAAACAGTGATCTACGCAGAAGGGGCATCTATTTCACTCCACATCAACAATTTTCCTTTAGAACTTCATTATTTGCGTTTCTTTTTGCCGTTTTAGTTACTGTTTGTCATCGGCTGCATTATTTTAGCAACATTCAACTCGTGATTTAGGTAGGTAGGACCTATTAACGAGTACGGGGTTAGGCACTAACCTACGGAGTGTCTGCGATTCACATAATTATTACACAACGGTAAATTATTACACAACGGCAAATTATTACACAATGGTTCATCTACCAAGAAGGGGCTGGATTTTGTTGATCGGTACTTTTGCAACTTGAACAACCGTTGAAGTATTATTGATGGGCAAGTTATTACACAACGGTTCTTTATAGGTATTGACCACAGAAAACGGTGATCTACGCAGAAGGGGCATCTATTTCACTCCAAATCAACAATTTTCCTTTAGAACTTCATTATTTGCTTTTCTTTTTGCCGTTTTAGTTACTGTTTGTCATCGGCTGTATTATTTTAGCAACATTTAACTCGTGATTTAGGTAGGTACCTAGTAACGAGTACGGGGTTAGGTACTAACTTACGGAGGATCTGCGATCCACATAATATCTACAGAGTAGTAGGTACTTACATATTGTATTATATAGACGGGTTATCTATACAGAGAGTTGTGATCTGTAACAGAAGGGTATTCTGTACAAAATAATATACCGTTGTGCAGGGATTTGCAGCGTTTTTACCCATAGCCTTGCTACCTGCAAGGCAGGGGCCGATAAATTATTACTGGATTACTGGCCGACAGATTACTGGAGCCGGCCGGGGAATCACAGTTACAAAAATATTCGGCGGATTCAGCTATCATTGATTATTTGTTGTTATTCGTGAAGCATAACATTTGTTCAAGTTACAAATGTACCTATCAACAAAATCCAAAATAACCATCGTTATTCAGATGAAACAATATCACGGAACAACCAACTCGATTTCATTCAGCCATTTGTGATTATAATCAGGTGTTCCCTAAATGGTGTCTGAGCTGGATTCATACCGTTCCATTCATGACCATGTTGACGAAGCTTTCAAGTGCTAACAAACGGCTGGGCGTACTATGCTCCGGGTGGTCTCAAAAAGCTCTAAAGTCAATAATTATCAATTTAAAACATGGAAAACGATACCTCTCATGCACACTAATATCTGAAGAAAAAAAACACGCTGCAAAGTCCTTGTCGCATAGGTTTATTATTCTATTGGACATTCCTACAGAAATGGCTATTTTACTTATTGCACATGAAAGAAACAATAAATAAACAGTCCGCATCTCTGTAGGAATTTCCAATAGAAAATAAACCTATATGACAAGGACTTCGCAGCGTTTTTTTTTTCTTCAGGTTTTAGTGTGCATGAGAGGTATCATTTTCCATGTTTTAAATTGATATTGACTTTAAAACTTTTTGAGACCACCCGGAGCATAGTACACCCAGCCGTTTGTTAGCACTTGAAAGCTTCGTCAACATGGTCATGAATGGAACGGTATGAATCCAGCTCAGACACCATTTAGGGAAAACCTGATTATAATCACAAATGGCTGAATGAAATCGAGTTGGTTGTTCCGTCTGAAGAACGATGGTTATTCTGGATTTTGTTGATAGGTACTTTTGTAACTTGAACAAATGTTATGCTTCACGAATAATAACAAATAATCAATGATAGTTGAATCCACCGAATATTTTTGTAACTGTCATTCCCCGGCCGGCTCCAGTATTGGAATTAGGGCTTTTCTCGTGGAGGGGGGGGGGGGAGCACGAGGGTACGCATTAACCACAGAAAACAGTGATCTGCACAGAAGAGGCATCTATAGGTAGATAATAAACCGTTGTGTAATAATTTGCAGCGTTTTTGTGCTGAAGGTGCTGTGCTGAATTCATTCCCAGAATATCTGACGACTCGATGTGCTGGCAGGTGACACCGTTTGTTAAGTGGTGAAATTGCAGTTTATTATATTTCATCGCGATTATTGAAACATGCAGAGAACAGCAAGTTTACTACTTTCATGGTGCCTTCAGATGTTATAAAACGGAATAGAAACATGTAATATTGTGATTCCAGTCGAAGTACAGCTTCTGTTCCTTGCGTGCAGCGATTTTTATTCCATGATTAATTCGTAAAATATTCTGTCCATATCATTATTACTTATGCAGGTACATCAATTCTGGTGCCACTTTGGACTGTTACCGCTCAAGGTTTCGGTGGATTATACAAAGATGTTATAAGGAAAATATACATACGGTCCTATACATAAGTAAGTATACAGGGTACCTAATGAATGAGTGGGTAAATATTCTTGAAGAGACTTCCGCAGCATTTAAATTGATATCGGAAAACACATACGCTAAGAACCCTTTAATTAATTTATGCAGATAACTATGCATAGAGGTAGTTCGCTGGTAGTTTCCATAAAATAGGGTTTGGGAAAATTTTATATAGTAATACATATACCTATTTCACTGAATTTTAAAAGAATCAGTTTGCATGAAGAGAGGCTGAAGTAACTGAAACGGCTTGGGCGAGAAACGAGATATGACGAAACCGAGAGCAGTGGCGAGAGGGAGAACTAAACCGAGTACGCTGCTCGCAAAGCAAGTTCAAGGAGAAATTACCCACGTAATCACGGTTCTTGACAGCCTTGAATGTTGACCCTCGCTGCTTCCATTTCTATCTAACCTTCTGCTCCCTCAGGCTTTCGGCTGTACCCCCTCTTACCCGCGCGCGGCGAGTTACTTTACCAATGATCTGACACAGAAGGAACACATATTAACGTTTACAGTAGTTGGTACAAAATGATTTTCCTTCGAGTCAATAGTTGTCCAGATTTACAGTCCTATATCAACATATCAGGAACCATGTATGTACAGTAGAACTCGCTTAGTAGAAAGGCGGTTAAAGGAAAGAGTCGGATATAAGGATAGAAAAAGTATGTCCCGATCAGCTGTATGTAAACGCACAGGGAGTTGGTCTGTTATAGTGATCAAATGGTCCGTTATGGTGATCTGTTTTCAGTTTTTGGGGGTCAAATGTCGACAAAAAAATAAACAGGCAAAAATCAGGTAAAACAGGTTAAAATGGCTGAAATCTCCGAAAATAGGTATATACTCACAAAAAAAGGAATTTAATGATTACCCGAAACAGAAGACAACTTTATCAATCTTAATGAAAATTTTCTTTAAAAGAAAAAAAAATTAATCAACGCCAACTCTCGCCAATATTGGTAAAAATTGCTAAAATCGCCACAAAGTATAGACAGTAGGAGTCGCTTACAGAGATTGGTCGCGTATAGCGATTTTTCCAGTCCCAATTCGATCACTACAAGCGACTTCTAATGAATTACCCAGGCATTGCGAAGTATAGTATTAGTTTTGAGTTTCCCTGCAATATTGGAAAAATAATGGCTCAGGAATTTCGCTTTAAATTGAGAAGCGTTTCTCCAGCTTGCAAGTTGGTCACCACTTGACGCATTCCCTAATTCGGGCATACATACACATACACATACCTAATTCTATTTGCCTAGCATCATACATACCTAATTTTATTCTTGTCCTTTGCTGGCAATAGCGCATCTTTCTGAGAGCATGTGCCTACTGGTTACTTTCGGTGAGTTCGGTTAGGGGGTGCCCCTAATTATTTTATTTTTCTTGTACGATAGGTCCTCTTGTTCTTAGTGGTCCTCTTGCGAAATGGCGGTTTTCCAAACTTGAAAGTTCAGATTTCCAGTAGGTAATGTTAAATGGTGCTCCTACAGAGCTCGCAATTTGATGCATTTTTCATTCCCACGTCCTCTGTACGATTGCCACGCTTTTTGGCAGGCTGAATCTAAACCAAAGGCAAATAACTGATGGTACTAGAATGTACGTGTTCATCGTGCACCCCCAGATGTTAGCGTTATAAAATGTGATAGGCGAGGGGAGTTAACAGGATTTTTTAAATCTTTTCTGTCAACGTATCCAACTCACTGGACTTTCTTTAGAGGTGTAATCATATGCCAGTTAGAAGCTGCTGTAACAGTAGGTAAGTGATGATGAACGTTATTCAGCGTTTCGTGGCTTACTTCCGTTGGTGGTTTCTGGTATTATTGTTATTATTATTATTATTATTTTTTTTTGGAAGGATGTTCAGTTTTGGTTTATTATTCTGTGAATAACACACTTATGTATTCGCCCAGATAAAAATTGTATAACAACCCTCAAAATTTCTTCTTCTACGTTTCAAGGTGCGTAGATTCGAAAAATGCAATGTCTGTCCGCTGTACGCCGTCCGCCGTATCATCCATATTTACTTTATTTTCGGTCTGAAAAATTCGTTCTTTCGCACAGACTCCGTCTGGGTCCTGGAACTTTGCAGCCCGATCGGAATACACCTAAGGTTTACTCCGACATAATTTGTTATGGGTGAAAAACGCTGCGAAGTCCTAGTCACGTGGGTTTATTATCGGACATACTTACAGAAATGTTGGCTGCTCATCTATTATTTTTTTTTCACGTGCAATAATATTCAAATAGCTATTTCTGATGGTTTCACCCGATTTTGGCCCCCAAAAACACAAATTAGGCTCTTTTTTCCCCCTCCTTTTGGTTTATTATTCTGTGAATAATACACCTATGTGTTCGCTCAGCAAAAATTTTTTATATCACCCCCTCAAACTTTTTTCTTTTCCGTTTCAAGGTGCGTAGATTCCAAAAATGCAATGTCCGTCCGCCGTACGCCGTCCGCCGTATCACGTGTACAGGCTTCATTTTTGGTCTAAAAAAATCGTTCTTTCGCACACATGCTCCATTTGGGCCCTAGTTGTGTCCCGAAACTTTGCAGCCCGATCGGAATATACTCGAAGGTTTTAAGAGTGTACAAATAGGGCTTTTTGGTGTTGTAGTAACATTAGCGTGTGAGGTATCGTTTTCCATGTTTTTTAGGGCGAGGAAACTGAATGTCAAGTCGATTTTGACCGAACAGTGAAGAATTGAGATTCTAACGAAGTTTCAAGCGCTCAAAATTCATATTTGACGACTCAAATACCTGGCAGTTTGTCTGAAATTACCATAAATTTGTATAATAACACACTGGAAATAGTATGAACTGGTGAATCAAGACGATTAAATGACACTATCAATGACCAGATAATTTGTCAAAAATAGCCTAATTCGTGTTTTGGGGGCCAAAACTGGTGGAAATCATCAAAAATATCTGTTTTATTGCACGTGGAGAAACAATAAATGAAAATCCAAAATTTCTCTAGGATGTCTAATAGAATAATAAAGCCATGTGACAAGGACTTAGCAGCGTTTTTTGGTGTTTCAGTAACATGAGGTTGTGAGGTATTGACTTTCAATGTTTTTTAAGGCCAGGAGAACGAATATGAGGTCGTTTTTGACCAATGAGCAAAGATGTTCTTCTAAAATCGTCCTCTTTCGCACACAGGTTTCATTTGGGTGCTAATTGTGCTCCGAAGCTCGGCAGCCCGGTTGGATACACCCAGGGATGTTATGGGTGCATAATTGTTGTAAAAATAGGGGTTTTCGAGGTTTTGTTTGAGGTTTTAGTAAACATGAGCTTGTGAGGTATCGTTTTCCAAGTTTTATATATGGCGAGAAAACTGAATATGCAGTTGGTTTTGATCAAAGAGTGAAGAATTGAGGTTGTGACGTAGTTTAAGCTCCCAAAATTAGTTTTTTATGAGCCAGAAGCCAGGGAAATTGACTAAAATCACCATAAATTTGTATAATAACTCTAGAAGTAGTATTAACAGGTGTGTCAAGACAATTAAATTGCACGATCAATGATCGTCGATTTTTTGTCAATAGTAGGAACCTAATTCGTGTTTTTTGGGGCTAAAATTGGTGGAAACCATCGAAAGTACTTATTTCAATTATTGCAGGTGCAATAAATGAACAGCCAAAATTTCTCTAGGTATGTCCAATAGGATAACAAACCCATGTGACAAGGACTTCGCAGCGTTTTTGTTGTGGAAGATTTCACTTATTTTGTGCAGTGTGGAAAACAGAAAATTATAAGTACAGTTATGAAGTAAAGTAGTGGTATGGACGGGTGTACCGCATAAGGGTCATCAATACTACAAGCAAGAATGGAATCAAACTTGACGGTCCTACAAATAGCTTGGATGGAAAATGGCAGATGACCATTCCGATACGGAATATGGCGGCCACGTTACACGCAATGTACTATAAACACAATGCAACTCCACACCGACTACAAGAATCACTCACATGAACGTCAGGTATGTCATACGAGCATTGCACTAACCGAAACATTCACAAACGCCACACATAATTTGATAGATGAAACCCATATTTAGAGATGAAGCGTTTTATTTTGTAACAAGAAGTGTGATGGTGAAACCGGATAAACATGAATCCCCACGGGTGGTAGGAAAAGTGACAAATGAAGGATTATTGGTACACAAAACACACAATATGAATACGAAAATAATGGGTATGAATTATAAGAAACAGATGACCAGCAGCAACGCTTTTAGTCACCCACAGGTGACACACCATGTTTACTGTTCATTTATACGCTTATATCGAATTGGGCCATCTGGATCAAGATGTTTTTATTCCAGTGGTATACTTTCATTCCGCTCAATTCTATCTTTGCGATCTTCTGACCCAATATTGTTGTAAGACGACGCCGTTTTCTAATAACTGTAGGTAATTGGGTGTAATTTTCGATAGATGAATTTGATAGCTAAGTACCTACTGGTCAAGAGACTTTATAAATTATTCTACGTTTCGGGTATTTGAAACATTTAAAAAAGTTTCACTTCGCTTTAGTCTACTCACCGATGAAACATGTGGCATCATAGTCTGTTGGGTGGTGAAGGGTGGGGGAAGCATGTGAAAAAATTCCTTCAGCCACTTTTGTGCGAAGTATCATGGTGCGAATATTCTTGAATATTCCTGCCAGATACCTTATACAGCCTCCAAGAAGGTACACAGATTTCGACGTCTTACGACTTGAGAAAATCTTTATGAAGTCAACTTGTCTGCATGTCTTATAAAAGTGATGTAGATAAAAGTGATTTATGTTATATGATAACAACAAGGAATTTTTGTGGGACCAAAAACCGCTAAAAATTGTCAAAAATAGCCGAAGGTCAACAACTTGAAAAATTAGCACATATGCGGGTTTTGTTGCATGATTAGAATTTTTCACCCTTATTCACGGACAACTATATAGGTGCCAGCTTAGTTTAACAATTTGACCTAATTTCTGAGGAGCTTTCCTAGAATATATGAACGGAACAAAGCATAACAAAGCTTGAAATGTTTATATCGGTTTTGAACCTCTGGCTTGTCCTATTCCACTGAAATACTGGTGATAATATAACAATATGAGGGAGTCTGTAAATGCCCATCCAACCACCATAAATGCCGACTCTCATCGCAACAGTTTCCTCGTGTAGTTTAGTTTCTACTTAACATCCCGATGCAGCGAAAAGCAGTTTTAGTCTTGCTACGCGCGTCACCAGCCCGGTGAATTGAACTGTTCGTCTTATCTAGTGGCTATCAATTTTTGACGACTTGGACGGTTGTATCTTGGGCCAAAGCGAACCGCTGCAACTCATAGTCCGCCTATGGGTTTGGCCTCGCCGATCACGGGGAGTGTGAAAGACTGCAGCTTATGATAAGTCACACACTAGAGGATTGAAATCTCTTGGAATTGATCCATTTTAAACGCATGGAAATAATAATTTATGTCGATGGTTCTTAGATATTCTAAATGTATCTCTAAACTATTACACTTCCTTTGAAGGGTTTATTAAAGCAGGCTTCACGCCAAACACGAAAATGCCTCACATGAGCGTATTTCAACTTCAGATTATTGACTTTATTGAATGGCGGTTTCGGCATCATGAATACAACCATTCCAGAATTCTCTAAACTACATAGCCTTCAACGGCCTGAAGATGATGTCCTTAGCTCGCCTCCAGTACTCCACTTATTAGGGACGACGGATGTTAACTGTACTTCTTTTACCCTTTAGATTGTATATTAAACTAGCCTGACCGCTCGCTTCGCTCGCTATCCGAGATTCGCTGTACGCAGTATCGTGGAACCAACAAACGACGGAAAAATCCCATAGCCTACCGGGTATTTGTGCCCAATTTTATCAAAATCCGTCAAGCCATTCAGGAGTTGACCATGGTCGACCATATTTCCGCTATGGTCAGGGAATTAAAAATGCGCCTACGTTCAACTTGGGAGGCTACCGGATATTGGTGCCAAATTTGGTCGATATCCGTTGAGCAATTCGGGATTCGACCATGGAGGGGCCCATGGATGCGCTATGGTCGACCGCGGGGGTAGTCCGAAGGGTCGATCGTAGAGAGAATTTCACGTAGATTACGAATACGCGATAAAAAATAGGGGTTACCATTTCAATTAACGAAGTTGACCATGGTCGACCATAGTTCCGCTATGGTGAGGGAATTAAAAATGCGACGTTGCACAACTTGGGAGCCTACTGGATATTCGTGCCACATTTGGTCGATATCCGTCGAGCCGTTTGGCCGTGCATAGAAGGACAGACACACAGACAGACAGACAGAGATTCGTTTTTATAATATAGTAGGGATAGGGACTAGCATGACCGCTCGCTTCGCTCGCTATCCGAGATTCGCTGTACGCAGTATCGTACTTAATTCCGACGTTGCACAACTTGGGAGCCTACTGGATATTGGTGCCAAATTTGGTCGATATCCGTCGAGCCATTCAGGAGTTGACCATGGTCGACCATATTTCCGCTATGGTGAAGGGGACCGAAAAATTCCGACGTTGCCCAACTTGGGAGCCTACTGGATATTCGTGCCAAATTTGGTCGATATCCGTCGAGCCATTCAGGAGTTGACCATGGTCGACCATATTTCCGCTATGATCAGGGAATTAAAAATGCGCCTACGTTCAACTTAGGAGGCTACCGGATATTGGTGCCAAATTTGGTCGATACCCGTTGAGCAATTCGGGATTCGACCATGGAGGGGCCCATGGATGCGCTAAGGTCGACCGCGGGGGTAGTCCGAAGGGTCGATCGTAGATAGAATTTCACGTAGATTACGAATACGCGATAAAAAATAGGGGTTACCATTTCAATTAACGAAGTTGACCATGGTCGACCATAGTTCCGCTATGGTGAGGGAATTAAAAATGCGACGTTGCACAACTTGGGAGCCTACTGGATATTCGTGCCAAATTTGGTCGATATCCGTCCAGCCATTCAGGAGTTGACCATGGTCGACCATATTTCCGCTATGGTGAAGGGGACCGAAAAATTCCGACGTTGCCCAACTTGGGAGCCTCCTGGATATTCGTGCCAAATTTGGTCGATATCCGTCGAGCCATTCACGAGTTGACCATGGTCGACCATAGTTCCGCTATGGTCAGGGAATTAAAAATGCGACGTTGCACAACTTGGGAGCCTACTGGATATTCGTGCCGAATTTGGTCGATATCCGTTGAGCAATTCGGGATTCGACCATGGAGGGGCCCATGGATGCGCTATGGTCGACCGCGGGGGTAGTCCGAAGGGTCGATCGTAGATAGAATTTCACGTAGATTACGAATACGCGATAAAAAATAGGGGTTACCATTTCAATTAACGAAGTTGACCATGGTCGACCATAGTTCCGCTATGGTGAGGGAATTAAAAATGCGACGTTGCACAACTTGGGAGCCTCCTGGATATTCGTGCCAAATTTGGTCGATATCCGTCGAGCCATTCACGAGTTGACCATGGTCGACCATAGTTCCGCTATGGTCAGGGAATTAAAAATGCGACGTTGCACAACTTGGGAGCCTACTGGATATTCGTGCCGAATTTGGTCGATATCCGTTGAGCAATTCGGGATTCGACCATGGAGGGGCCCATGGATGCGCTATGGTCGACCGCGGGGGTAGTCCGAAGGGTCGATCGTAGATAGAATTTCACGTAGATTACGAATACGCGATAAAAAATAGGGGTTACCATTTCAATTAACGAAGTTGACCATGGTCGACCATAGTTCCGCTATGGTCAGGGAATTAAAAATGCGACGTTGCACAACTTGGGAGCCTACTGGATATTCGTGCCAAATTTGGTCGATATCCGTCAAGCCATTCAGGAGTTGACCATGGTCGACCATAGTTCCGCTATGGTCAGGGAATTAAAAATGCGACGTTGCACAACTTGGGAGCCTACTGGATATTCGTGCCAAATTTGGTCGATATCCGTCGAGCCGTTAGGCCGTGGGAAGACGGACAGACAGACAGACTCTATCACTCACTCACTCACTCACTCACAGAGATTCGTTTTTATAATATATAGAGATAGAGATTGTCTTGTACAGAATTAAATCGTAATTCCGTACCTCTACACTGTATAGGTCACTTCGGTCAGACTCCCCTCCGCCAAAATCTTGCAATGTTCTGTTTCGGTGCTTCTTCCAACACCAGTTGAATGCTACTAACTGGCATATAGGTATATGTAATCATCTCATGTTTGTTCACATGTCCCATGTTTTGGTTTAGGTATGTAGGTATTTGTTTATTGGTTTGTTTCTTAATGTATCTTAGCTATACGGATTATCTTTATTAAATGGAACTTGGAAATGTATCTATGAAAATTATTTGAATTTTTAAGGGCTAATGCATTCTGAAAATCATGCACATAGGTCGTGGGAATCAAGGGATTGTCTGCGTGGGGTCCCACAGTATTTAATTGCATTTCCATACCAGAACTTTCGAACTGGTTCCATTTTGGTAAATGTATGTAGGAAATATGAGCACTGATGAAAGTCTCATTAGAAGCTTTTCCCTACAGTATAAGTTTGAATTAAATAATTATGTTTTTGAGGTTTCCATGGTGCAGGTAAATATTGCTGGTTAATCCCTTAGTCATGATGCGTTGAAATACACGATTAGATTTTTTTCCTTCATTTTTTTGAGATCCGGAAGAGGGGTAAAATAAAAGTTCCAGTCTTGAGCGTGACGATAAATGAGCGATTTTTCGAAGTAGTTAACGTACCTACCTATTTGAACTAGATACCGACAATTTCCATGATTCCCTCTATGAATTTGAACACTTTTTTTTCCGCCCTGTGGTCGGAGGCGCTTACCATTTCGGTGATACCCACCCCTAACCAGACCTAACGCATCCACCAAACCACCATTTGGATGCACCAATCATAGTATTCAGTGTGACGTCATACCACCTCATTAGTATGCGAGTGTCGTCTGCGTGCATCCATTGGATGCGCTCTCACCGGAGGGGACCGACAAGGACTCAGTCCGGAACTTTTCGGACCATAGGTTTTTTCCGTTTTGGTACTGGTAGCAATGATTCATACCATTGTTAAACAATGTGATAAGGTATTTGTAATGATACAAAGGCAATTTAACGGTAGAATACATTTATTTTATGACATAAAGTATTATATTTATAAGGACTATTTACAAGAACTACTTATAAGGTCACCTCTCTCCAATGTGCCTTCAGTTATTGTTTGTTACTGACGATGTTCTGATCACCGAAACCGGTATAACAGTGTATTTTTCGTGCATTACTGGAAATAGACAACCTTTCAATAACTCCGTTTTTCTTGAAAGGGGTTTCCACGATTTCATCGCGAATGATTTAGTTCGTAGACGAGGACAACTTGAAGCCTAAAGAAAAAGTGGTTTATTAAAAGTTCGTTTCAGTCCCTTTTAAAATCAAACACGTGAAATAAATGGTGCAAATAATTGCACAACAGTTTATTATTTACCTGTACAGATGCCCTTTCTGCGTAGATCACTGTTTTCTGTGGTCAATACCTACCCTCGCGCTCACCGTAGAAAACCCTAAATCTACTACTGGAGCCGGTCGGGCAATTACAGTTTCATAAATATGAGATGGATTCAAGAATTCTATCATTAATATTATTTGTTCTTATTCGTGAAGCATAATGTTTGTTCAAGTTACAAAAGTACCTACCTATCATCAAAATCCAAAATGACCATCATTCTTCAGATGAAATAATATCAAGGAACAACCAACTCGATTTGCGTGATTATAATACGGTATTCCCTAGCAATGATATCTAAGCTGGATGTATACCGTGTCATTCACATTCACGTTGACGAAGCCTGTGGTGCAAAACGACTGGACGTGCAATGCTCCGGGTGGTCTCAAAAATTCTCAAGTTCGAGATAAATTTAAAAAAGTAAAAAAAAAAAATAGAGGAAACGGCGTATTGGAAACTTCATCCACTACTTTTCACCCCTTAAGCTAGCAGTACACTATTGCCGAACATTCACCCGAATGTTTCGCCGAATGTTCGGGTCAGATTTTGACCACGAATGTTGACGAATGTGCAACACGAACCCTCCCGAATTAACCAAGTACACCATCGGCTAACTTCGGCCAAACCATGCCGAACACAGTACTGCGTAGTTCACGCCAAAATTTGTGCAACATGAACGCTGACATCGAAGTCGCCGCGGTGTTTCTGTTTTATAGTTATGCTTACCTCAATTATGTATACACATACACCAAGACGAAAATTACGAAGCCATGGAAACGTAGAAGATGGTGGGTTAAGGAAATACACAGAAGGAGAACAAGGTAAACCCAAATATATTTGTTAACGAGCTATAATACCCCTTGAGTTTTGCTGCATTGTATTGTGTAGCAGAAAATATACATACGGTATTCAGATGTTTGACCAGATTTCTGAGAGACGCATTATCGCTCTCGCATAATGCGACGCTCGGCATTCGCCCTCCTTCGTCTCCATTCGTCTCCTTTGATCCGTGGCGGGAGACCGCCAAAATAGCGAGCGCACCCGAACACGAATGTTGGCGATGCGAACTACCCCGAGTGTTCACGAGCACACATTTATTATTTTTTTTCGGATTCTACGTACCGTGAAACGAAAACCATAAAATTTTCATTTGGTGGCCCCCCACGCTCGATTCCAAAGGTCATTCATTACCTACTGAAAATAGTGAACAAAAAATAATAATAATAATATTTATTGGCAAAAAAAACAAAAAAATCATAGGTTTGCGTCTGCGCATCTGTGTGTGTGTAATTTTCTTGACTCAGGGTACGGTCCGGTTGTGTAACAATGTCTAGAAATGTCGACATTCATGTTGGTGAGTGGGGAACTGCCATAAATACCTACATTAATTCAATTTTTTTGGTTTTACATCAATATCTGGTGTGCAATATGGGTGCGACTCGTAGGGGTGAGGGGTGAGCGGGTGGAGAGAATAATATTGTTTGCGGTTCTCAGGCCGCAATGTCCATCAGATTTCAATGGGCCGTTCGTAATGATTTGGTTTCAATTTAGTCAGGCAAGAAACTCGGGGGAACTAAAGTGTCAATAACTTCATTGCGAATATCTTTTACGCAATGTTCGCATGCACTATGTTACTCAATGGAATATAATTTTCAATGTACCTCCTCATCCTAAAAAATATATGCTGAAGGTGGAAGGGGGAAGGGTCATCTGTAATGCTTCTATGTTATCGGTAATTACTATAATCGAGAATTGTGCTTCTAGGTTCGAGGTATTTGATGTCTGAAGGCTAACAATACTAACCAGAATAAAAATCGCATTTTTTCCAGACTCGAGCTGGTGGTCAACGCAGGTGAGACCTTTTTCCCAGGTGTTTTCCGGGACATTCAACCGCAGATCTGTAGCTCGTTCGCCAAGCCGGCGCGGCGACCTTGGCAGACGCACATCTGCAGGATGGTACGCGGCTCCATCGTCCGATCTTCCTTTAAAAGGTGACGGAGGCTTTCCAAGTTATTTACTTTATAGGCATCTCGAGCTGCTACAGAAACGCGGAAACATGAGCGTCCCCGTTCGCCGTCCAGCGCTCCTTCGTCGTTGACAGTTTCCGGTGAGGTTGGTTGCTGAGAGAAGGCCACTCCGGCTACATTGAGCTCACCGCGCCGCGTCCTGTAAGCCGAGAATTCTCTTATCGCCCGAGCCAACTACCGGCCATTTAACCAACTACACACCACACCGAGCGTGGCCACTTCTGAATAAAAATACACGCACACACACACACACATATGTATACATATATATAATTTTTTTTCCTCGCTAACTATATGGAAATGAAGGAGGTACCGACGTAAAATCTGATAAAGGACAGAGAGTCACGGAGTATGAAGTACGTTTTCATTCGACAGTGGATACCTACCTAACTAATGATGATAATAATAAATTATTATTCACTGCAACAATATTAATTTATGTTCTTAGCGGAAATGGTGCTTAGTAGGTATATGGACCAAGATAAAGAGGCGTATCAAAGAGACCTTGTTTGCAATACCAAAGCACTTTGCACTCAATTATGGTCTAACTAGACACAAAAAGTAATATGAAACTTGCAATTTCAGGCCCACTGGTATATTTATATTTTGGTCGTTTTACCCCGATTCACTCTTCTTGAAATACATCGGGTGACATATGGACAGGGCAGTTTCTCGAACTATTTTCCCTCTCCTCCTCCCGGAAACCCAGGAGAGGGGGGAGTATATAAATGGGAGGCGGAGTACGGTATTCGCAGGTTGGTTTATTCTTGAAACACCTGAAAACAGGTAGTTACTGACAGGGAAAACGTAGGATAATGGGTATTTATTGCGGTGATTCGTCTACAATACTTCGGTCAGATTTTTTTTTTTTTTTTTTGTTAACATACATCAACAATGTTTTTCCTATCTCGTTGTTATTTTTCATGTTTGTGAACATCACAAATGTTGTTAATATTTTACCATTTCAATTCTGGCGCAGGAGCCTCATGCGCTCAGTGGCAGACACCAGGACTCACATTGATCGGTGTACACCATCACTCATTGGGCCGTCGGTTACGACTCAATGGCGTTCCTCTCATGCATGATTGGTAGTGTGTACCTACACATTAAGTTGTGATTAATATTACGCACGACAGTTTGTTTCTATTGGTTATAGGTAAAACCAATAATAAAGTTTCATTTGTCTAATTCTACAAAATAGAGCCTACGCAAATGTTTGATATAGGTAACCCCCATGTTTGAGGATAGGATAGTGTTTATTGCATCCCATGTCAAGATCCCACGAATAATTTCCACCTATTTGAGTTCGGTTATCGTATTTTCAATTACGGTATGACTACCTCTTGATAAATAGGTAGGTATGTAATAATAGACCGATTTAGCAAGACGTTTGCCCTGGGGAACCGGAGCTGAAGAAATTATTATCGTGAAAACTTGAAGGTGGCACCGGATGAGAAATTCAGATTACCGAGGTGGCATTGTCTTGAACCCATCGAGAGCAGGTAATACGCACATAGGTTTGCGAGGTTCCTGCCCCATTCCCAACGAACGTCGACTCAAGCAAAGAAAGACGAAGCGAACCCCTTCTTCTGGCAGCGATGATAATAGCTCGGTTTTAGATTGCGTCTTGATAGCGAGTTGCAAATGTTTTATACATGAGGCGCTTTTCTGCTTGCACTTCCTAACGATCCCATCGACTCGCCCGTTCTGCCAAGTGCCTCCCAGAATTCGGCACGGGTCTGCTGTCCATTTTACGACGACCCAGGAGTCCCAACGGAGCGATTTCGCTCTTTCCGCGAAAAAGAGTTCTCAGTCCCGTTTTCGAGATGAATGTCTGGACTGGTCATAAATTTGTTCTGTGAACCTTATCCCGAATGAGGAGTTCTGGTAAGGTAACCATGATTTTCCAACGAACCATTAGTCCCTCGGCATTATGAGCTCCAGAGAATAACCGTGCGCTATCCAGCAATCTGGTAGCAAACCAGTCTCTTATAGATCGTAAGCTCTTATAGATTATTCCGGCCACTATTGAGAATAAACATGGATTGCCTTGAAATTTACATGAGAGTTACAAAGAATTAGTCTTCCAGTAGGATGAAGTAGGTTGCACTCCTGTTTACCACCCTGTATATACCCCTCCCCACCGTTGACGCTTCGAAGATGCCATTTTGACGGGCGGACAAGACGGATAGTGGATGATAGATGGTATAGTAACTACCTGTTATGTATAGTACGTACGTACGTCTTTGTAAAAGTCAAGTCAATATTGACGCCTCAAATCAAGGTATACATATATACAAATATCTTAGCTACAGAGTTCATGACAGTAGGAGGTAATCAAGTATTAAATAAGACAGGGATATCTGATGGTGAGTTCATTCCTGTGATGTGCCCACACTTGAGCCCCATAAGTATCGAAAACCTGAAAGTAAGTTGAAAATGGAACGTGATGTTGAGCACAGGAAGAACACTCTCAGGCACTTTAGGATGCACTTAGCCAGGCAAGCTTGGCCGTAGGTAAAGAACGGCAGGTTCTTGCTTTGGCTGACACTGATTCACGAAGTGCGTTTTATATACCTACTTAATAAGAGCTTTCATCATTCATAAACAGTTCGGAATTTGGACAGTTGGAGTAAATTCAGCAGGGTGATTTAGCATGGATTGAGCTCAGAATCGCCTGCCGCGTCCGACCTGGATTTTCAACAATAATCGGTCAAGGTTTCTACACTAATTTTAGGGCAAAAGACGAGATATTTTTTCCCCCCCGTAAAATGTATTTGAAGGGAAGAGCTAGAAAAGTAAACACGGTGGATCATAACAGGAGCAACCTTGGCCTCGAGTCAAATGCCTCGCGGCCACGCTCTCGCGTCATTGTGAACTATTTCACAGGTTTTCATTTTTTACGTTGATGTATTAGAGCTAGCGATACGTGTATTCACGACATTTATATCCCACAGAGCGCACTCTTGAGTGGCGTGTTGTCAGGGTCACTATCTCATTCGAGAATTCCTTGCGCAATGTATATGTGGTGACCCATATCTTTCATCAAAAGTCATTGTTCATCGCCACATCGCCAAGTTCATTAACCCATTAACCCCCGTAACTATTTTGCTTAAAAAATATTCATCGAAAGAAGATTCAGTTTAGGCCTAGAATCAAAAGTGCATAAAATGGAAAAATGATCAATACAGTTCCACCTCCCGCGCAAGCGGGATTTATCGAAAATAACATTTGGGTGCCGTTCGGCATCACTCGGCGCCTTTGCTACTTTTTGAGTTTTTCAGTGATGCCCCTCAGATATCGGTCCTCTAATGGACTACTTGACCAATTGGAGTGCAACTTTGGGAATTTGTTGTGTGAACATTGAGGAATGTTTCTAACCAGGTAGGGAGGGTTCATAGGATACGGGGGGGGGGGGGGGGGGTTAAAGGCAGTTAGGGTTGGCATTGGGGAAGGTTTCTGATCAGTTGAGGAGGGGGGATACAGGCACATTAAAATACATGACCGTTGGCTCCATTTATTTAAATCGCAGCAACACGCGTCGGTTCAAATAGTATAATATATCATAAAACAGTGTCAGTCTGTTTGTTTGTCTCGGCATCGATAAATGAGAACGGCTGAACGTAGAAGGTGGTATCTGTTATGAGTGGGGCCTGTCGTAAAGGGGGTGTCTGTTCTACCGTTGCGAAGCGCGGGTACACAGCTAGTCTATACATATAATAAAACAGTGTCTGTTTGTCTGTTTGTTTGTTTGTTTGTTTGTCTCGGCATCAATTGAGAACGGCTGAACGTAGAAAGTTGCGGCTGGTACCATTTGACGCAGAATTTATCTGGGAAGGTTTATGAAAAATCCGCATTTGAATCTGTCCATCCGTTGAAACGCTATGAATGAAATACTACTAAAAAACGTGTTATAATCACTTCTATGAGGACGTTTATGCTTATAATAACTTTGAACGGTTGGACGTAAATCCGATTGTAATTAGATTCTGGATTCAGCTCGACGAGTACATTCAAGTGGTACTTCAATCAGGATGTTAGTGGGAGGGGGGTACAGGTTATGAGAGGGAGGGGGGGTCTACAGAAATTTCAAAACTACTTGACCAATTGGAGTGCAACTTTGGGAATTTGTTTGTTTGTCTCGGCATCAATTGAGAACGGCTGAACGTAGAAAGTTGCGGCTGGTACCATTTGACGCAGAATTTATCTGGGAAGGTTTATGAAAAATCCGCATTTGAATCTGTCCATCCGTTGAAACGCTATGAATGAAATACTACTAAAAAACGTGTTATAATCACTTCTATGAGGACGTTTATGCTTATAATAACTTTGAACGGTTGGACGTAAATCCGATTGTAATTAGGTTCTGGATTCAGCTCGACGAGTACATTCAAGTGGTACTTCAATCAGGATGTTAGTGGGAGGCGGGTACAGGTTATGAGAGGGGGGGGGGGGGGTCTACAGAAATTTCAAAACTACTTGACCAATTGGAGTGCAACTTTGGGAATTTGTTGTGTGAACATTGAGGAATGTTTCTAACCAGGTAGGGAGGGTTCATAGGATACGGGGGGGGGGGGGTTAAAGGCAGTTAGGGTTGGCATTGGGGAAGGTTTCTGATCAGTTGAGGAGGGGGGGATACAGGCACATTAAAATACATGACCGTTGGCTCCATTTATTTAAATCGCAGCAACACGCGTCGGTTCAAATAGTATAATATATCATAAAACAGTGTCAGTCTGTTTGTTTGTCACGGCATCGAAAAATGAGAACGGCTGAACGTAGAAGGTGGTATCTGTTATGAGTGGGGCCTGTCCTAAAGGGGGTGTCTGTTCTACCGTTGCGAAGCGCGGGTACACAGCTAGTTCATTATAAAGATGAAGTTTTGTGTTCTTCATCGCAGGGCCCTATCGGGGTGTGATCGTTTGAATGTGCAGCATCTCGGAGCATCTTATTGGATTAGTGAGAATGCAATAATCGAAGGTGCCAAATATTTAGAACATACATGAATAAACAAGGCCAATATAATTAAAAAATAATTCTTGGTCATGTTGGATTCCTCCGTACTTCCCAGATTCGAGTAATTCAGTAAATCAGTAACGCACTTCCCAGATTCAAGTAACTCAGTAAACCCATCAGGTATCTACTCGATATCTGGAACCCGGATGTATAACGAAAGTCGGCAAGAGTTTCAGATGTTTTTTTTTTTTTAAATATAATTGTATTTATTCAGAGAAAAAAATATGACTCTAATGAGTTCCTCCAGCGATGTGGGGGCATTCACTATGTACATATGGAATATTTTGTGGGGCCATCGAATCCCATAAATTTGATCGATCGACCCCAGAAACAAATTACATACATGTGTAAAATCAGAACGCTGATTGAAAAATGTAGAACAAACAAACAACTTGGAGTAGGGGATAGTAATGTAAACCCTGAAGCTGAGTGGGAAATCGTCTTCTGAACTTGACATCGAGATAAAACTTGCGAAGAGAGAGATCAGAAGAGAATTTATGTGTGTCAGCGGCCAGTGTCAGAGATGAGGTTAGGGTTATTTTGACTTCGGCTGAGGGGCGATGACTGTAATTCCCACTTCCGTATGAGCTGTCGCACGTAAACTAGAAACTAATTTTCAACTCGTGAATCAAGATCGTTGTCCGGCCACTAATGTTCGCACCGAACGGAGCCATGAAGAAAAATGGTTCGACAGACCGAAGCGATTACCATTTTCAGAGGTTTACGGTCTAACTGAAAGTGCCGAGAACATAGGTTACATAAATATTGTGGACAATTCATCTTGGACCACAGGCAGTTTTCGATTTTAGGCCCAGTTGGTACGAGATTTGAAATCTACGATTTAGTGTACCAATCGTCTACCAAAACCCATACCACGTTTATTTGGTAATTCCTTTTTTAACAAATCTTATGAAAAAACTTCAGCCAAGTTGGGTGGATAGTATAGCTTCCTCACTTATTGCGACACGGTCGTATAGAATCAGTTGGTAAACAAATTATGAGTGAAAATGATTGAATAGAAACCAATACAATCGTAATAAATTACCTAATATGCGTAAAGGATAATAGGAATTAATGTTAGTGTTGTAAATAGTTGTGGTATAAACCACTGAAAGAACTAAAGGAAAGTGAGTATTTATAAATTATCAGTAACGTTACAATGTGAATAAAGTACAAGATTATATAGGTAGGTACGGAAATAATTGAGTGAAGCTAATAAATTATAGTAAAACTAAAATTAAATACCTATTGATGTCACAAAAATAGGTTGCATCTTTCGTAGGAATAATATTTATGTAAGCATTATATTATGTAAGCATGAAAGTAAAAATAAAATTAAATACCTATTGATGTCACAAAAATGGTTACATATTTCGTAGGAGTAATATGTAAGTATTATGGAGTGAATTGTCGAATGAAGTTGGCCGAATTATCATATCGCTGCAGAGGACCCAACTGCCGTCATGACACCTGACGGTGGCCGTGTAATGTCCACTTGAAAGGGTCGGACCCTCACGTGCTATGACGGCAGTGCAGACATTATGTCGCTCCGAAGATGTTCGTAGAATCTGGGCTGATGCCGTCGATGGCACATTCATAGGCAATTAGTAACTACCCTCCGAATTTGAGCGAAATCAGTCCATTAGGAACTGAGAAATAGTTGTTTCATGAAATTCACGTTAACAAAAATCCTCATAACTTAAAACTTAAATTTAAAAGTTGAAACTGTTGCTTGTTGATGTTGCTGTTGAGCTCTTGTTTTAACTTGAAACTTTAAAAAAAGTTTCAAATTAAAAAAAAATTATCAAAAATCATAATTTCCACTTGCTTCTTGCGTACCAAAGCTTCCTGAACAATCTGGGTTCCGTGCCTGTCAATCTGCCGGTCTATCTTCAATCCCTTGCCCCGAGCGAAAACAATACGAAATTATGGTCCGATTTTGATGAAATTTTCAGGAATTTTGCGCGTACTCCCCAGTCCCATTTGGAGGTATTTGGAAGGTATTGAGATATTTATACGAATAGGATGCCATCCTATTTGCAAAGGGTTGCAAACTGCTGCGTGCAATGCAAGGGTTATCCAGCTATTAAAACAGATGACTCCGCGCTCAATTTCAAGGCTATACCAACGATAAGTACATACAGCTTTTGGTGCATGTTGGTTTTAATTTTCTATTATTTAAACAGTCTGTTGCGATGGTCATTGTCGCACCTTCTTTAAATAAATACTTATCGAAAAGTTGACCGAAATAGGTGAAGAGTTTTCACGTCCGGCACCGTGCCAGCAGGCTGAAACCGTACTTATTTTTAACCTTCAAACGCCCGACAGTTATTGCTTGAGATTCAGGCGTTATATAGACACTCTAACATTTGCGAATAAAAGAGGAATACCAATTTATCATTCAGCATTATTAAAATAAAATGAAATCTGACACTTCCTTCTTCGAAAATATGAATAACCGCAGAGGATTCGAATTATATAATAATAATAAGAATTATGCGAAGTCACCGTCCTGTCCGATTCAAGACCTCCCCAACTCGCAACATCGTATGTGTTTAAAACGCATTTGAACAGCTCAACACGAGGTGTTTCTTTATCACAAAATTTCAGTAATGGATTCAGCATGTTTTGCAGGTACATACATGAAATTTGAAAAAAAAATTTTCCAGCGACGGATCAAAAATAAGAAATTTATGATTGCCTCCTTCAGATAGGTAGTGTATAGTCCGGTCAAAATGAAACGCAACCCTCATAAAGATAAGCATATTTGATTTCAATTATTATATAATGCTAGTTGTGACGAGTTGGGGAAATAAATAATATGAGAATTAATCATCATTCGTTACTCACTAGCGTTTTACACCTGTTAACCCTTATAGGAAGGTTCCCCAACATCCATAAGTGATGCATGGATCCTCCTCCATGTATTCCTACACTAGTGATCATAAATCGTATTATTCGAAGAACCAGGACAACCGTTTCAATCAGCTTTGGTACATAATTATCTTCTGGCATGTAGGCTTCTGTAGAATATTTCTTTCTTTCTTTCTTTGTCCTTTATGCCTGCTAAGTATACCATTCATCCGACTGCGATGAAACTTTGGTGAGTTGTTGTGCGCGCGCTCACAAAGGTTTTTTTTCTTTGATAAAATGTTGCGTTAATAGCGAAAATTCACCCCCGCGAAGGTTCCTGATTTTTGTCCTCACCCCTCCTTCACCCCTCCGCCGCTTCCCCACTGACCGTTCCCCTTCTCACTCGCCCCTCTTCCGCGCCGCCACTACCACCCCTCCTCATCACTCCTTCCTGCCCTCTCTGTTGCTGGTGATGCTCCTAAAATGGAAGTGAAAAACTTGAAATGGAACTAGTGAAAACTTTGAGAAATCATTGAAAAAGACCTATCGTAGGACAGTGCGGTTGGCGACAAAAATCGCAGGATGGAATCTTATTTCATTTAAAAAATAAAAAGTAAAATAGTATGAATACGTGAGCATACCCCATTTATTCTCATGCCAGGCCCATCACGCGTGTATCGTTTCCATCAAACACTAACTGGACGTTAGAATTCGGTATGAACTTATCGAGTTACAAACTGTGAAGAGTTTTGTTGAAGTTATCTATGGGACCATCAGGCGGAAAAAACACATGAAATCCCACACTTTTCATGTAAGTATGTACCTATGTAATTATATAGGTAGGTACTGCAATAGGTAGGTACCTAAAATGTAACACATTACCTAATGAGCCATATGGTATTTCAGTTCCATTTAATTTTGATGATTCATACCTACTCATATTCCATTTGGATTGGGGTTTGAAAAAAATCATTGATTTTGGTTTTGAGGTTTGGTAGTAGGATAAAGATAGGTACTGCTACAGTATCCGTGACCGTTGGAAAGAACACTCTAAGTAGGGTCGTTATTACCGAACGATCCAACTTCCTTCGAGACTTATTGATATTCGTATCGATCCTATTATTCAACTGAATGTTGATGAAAACAATCAATTCTAGCTATAGTTTTGGTGGCAACTTAAATGTCCGATAAACTGCCCAAAAATACGGCCGAAAAGACCTGCAATTGGGAGGTCTGAGTCAGTTGATGCCCGGATCGTCCCATATGAGTTTCAGATATACACAATATGTTGACATAGGTACCCATGTTTTATTACTTCAGTTCCTTCGGTTTTGCCGCTAAGGATGTAAAATTACAGTAGGCCTATAATTATTTATCTGGGGGTATTGCGTTATTAGCTGGGTCCTACCTATATTGGCTGGTGACTTAATATAGCAATCTCTGGATTTTGGTTCACCACTCTATAATTTTTGCTAGAGCACATACATTGGAGGAATGGGATTATGCAAGTTTAATTCGCCGGGATGGGGCAAAGCTAATGTTTCCTTAGGATCCTGAGGTCGACGTACCCTTCATTTACCAGTGCCATGAAACCCCAGAAAAAAAAACTTGGGGGAAAAAAACGAAGAAAAATACGACGGTAGAGGTCCGGAGGACAGATTGACCGTCCGTGTATGTGAAGCGGAAACTGAAACTTCGTCCTTGGTCAGCTCAGTCCTTGGGTCGCATCCCCACCAGACCTTCCATACCGTCTACTATTCCCAGCTTCGACCTGACCGGACCATCTCTCGTGCCGTTTGATTCCTGTCGCTCCCATCTTCGGCAGTTGTGTGAATTCAGGAATTTCCAAATTGGGAGGAGAGTCATCATAACTGCAATTTTCCTTTTTCAAATGAAGAAACCAATGAAAGTGTTCAATACACCATACGTACCTATTGTGGATTACTACAATGGTGACCACGCGGTGAGCTTTGAACTTTCATTATAATTGATACTGAACGGAAACACTGACAATCCCAAGATACGCATGTTTGATCAATTAAGTTGTATGTGCAGGAAGTAGTACGTATAATTATGCTATTCTACAATGGTTTAATAATTATATAGTACATGGCATGTGGGTGTGATAAAATCTGACAGACGCGTCGATTTTAGATGTGTGATTGATCTCATCAGCTGTCTTTCAAGCGAGCAAGAACATATTGATCATTTTAACAATCGCTCATATAAAGAGTCCAATAAAGGTCGTATTGGTTGCAAGATAAATCCACAAAACGAGGTATGAAACAGATATACCTATAAACTAGAAGAATGAAAAAAAAAATGAATCAACATCTATAGGGAAAATCACAATTTGGAAAGGAAAACTGACGCGGTTTCCGTTCATAGTATTCTTTATATCATCAATACAATCATGTGTATAATTATTCTTACTACTCCAAGCTATTCCCTCCGAACCTCCTCACTACTTTTAACCGGCCAGTAACACAAAGATGATGGAATAGGATCATCCACTCTTCTGTACCTTGGTACTTTAATACAACGATGAATTGGTGACCACTTTGTTCAACTGCGCCGGGGGATACCTGGCAGATATAGGGACAATATAGAAGATATAGTGAGACAATGACTCGGTTGAGGCAGAAGCACCCATGTATCCGGGATATTGAATTATCACTTCGGGAGCGTTGTAACAAGGTGGATGTGAATTAAAAACTTGAGTGAAGAAAAAGTCGTTTAAGCCTGGTGAAATTTATGTTTCGAGTATCATCCAAACTGTGGCGCAAACTTAACTATGTATGGCGTGTGTGATGTTTCTACAGATGAGTAGGTAATTTTGGAAACCAACTAAATATACGCTATTTCTCCCTACTACTTGGAATTATTTCCTGGTCGGTTAACAGTGCGAAAAAGTCGTTTAAGCCTGGTGAAATTTACGTTTCGAGTATCATCCAAACTGTGGCGCAAACTTAACTATGTATGGCGTATGTGATGTTTCTACAGATGAGTAGGTAATTTTGGAAACCAACTAAATATACGCTATTTCTCCCTACTACTTGGAATTTCCTGGTCGGTTAACAGTGCGAAAAAGTCGTTTAAGCCTGGTGAAATTTACGTTTCGAGTATCATCCAAACTGTGGCGCAAACTTAACTATGTATGGCGTATGTGATGTTTCTACAGATGAGTAGGTAATTTTGGAAACCAACTAAATATACGCTATTTCTCCCTACTACTTGGAATTTCCTGGTCGGTTAACAGTGCGAAAAAGTCGTTTAAGCCTGGTGAAATTTATGTTTCGAGTATCATCCAAACTGTGGCGCAAACTTAACTATGTATGGCGTGTGTGATGTTTCTACAGATGAGTAGGTAATTTTGGAAACCAACTAAATATACGCTATTTCTCCCTACTACTTGGAATTTCCTGATCGGTTAACAGTGCGAAAAAGTCGTTTAAGCCTGGTGAAATTTACGTTTCGAGTATCATCCAAACTGTGGCGCAAACTTAACTATGTATGGCGTATGTGATGTTTCTACAGATGAGTAGGTAATTTTGGAAACCAACTAAATATACGCTATTTCTCCCTACTACTTGGAATTTCCTGGTCGGTTAACAGTGCGAAAAAGTCGTTTAAGCCTGGTGAAATTTATGTTTCGAGTATCATCCAAACTGTGGCGCAAACTTAACTATGTATGGCGTGTGTGATGTTTCTACAGATGAGTAGGTAATTTTGGAAACCAACTAAATATACGCTATTTCTCCCTACTACTTGGAATTTCCTGATCGGTTAACAGTGCGAAAAAGTCGTTTAAGCCTGGTGAAATTTACGTTTCGAGTATCATCCAAACTGTGGCGCAAACTTAACTATGTATGGCGTGTGTGATGTTTCTACAGATGAGTAGGTAATTTTGGAAACCAACTAAATATACGCTATTTCTCCCTACTACTTGGAATTTCCTGATCGGTTAACAGTGCGAAAAACGATTGGAAGGAAAATCTGTCAATTTCAGACCCATGAGTACCTACTCCTCATTAAGCAGCCCCCCCCCCCCCCCGCCCGCTCTATTACCTACTCCCGGAACCCCAACCCCTGACTATATAATTTTGCCTACCTACAGTCGGTAATTCCTCACATTTCATTCAAATTAGAACATCAATGTGGTATTTGACTACTACAGTAAATTATGGGGTTTCATTCATCCCCTCTCCTGCGGCCACCCGAGTCTATGAACCCCCCTTTCAGGTCCGAGTTTTGAAAATTCAAATGGCCGTGGATTTCAACTGCCTTGGGACTATTTTCGACATGCTATTACTACAGTGTCATCTAATACGGATGGCATCTTTAGCAGTGATCAGCGGTCAAAAATACAGAGCAAACCTGATATAGGGGTGCCAACCGTTTTCAAATAGAAACATAAAGGAAAAAAATGTAGAAACAATTATTTATGATTTTAGTATTTTAGTACACTTTACAGAACAAACAAATTTGTCACTTCACTGCCACAGGTGACGGTACACGGGCGTACCAGAAAGAAAATCAGCACCGTACTTCAGAGGGTCGTAGTGAAAACCATTGTGTTTACTGGACTTTTTTCACTCGCTTTATGAAATTCGTTTTGGATTTACATTGTATTAGGAACATGCTGCTTCTAGCACTAAATTTTGTTATACCATAAAAATAAAAAAATAAATAAATTTTGTTGTATCACTGACTACGATGAGCATCATCTTCATAATATGTTATTTTTATTCCAGTTTGCTGCCCGATACGCTGAAGCCTGAAACGGAAATTAGAGCTTAGATTTTTGCATTCACAGTTCTGCTCAAGATCACCTCTGCCCCTATAAGAATTCCCTGGCATTCTTGAGACGGGAGCGAGGCGACGAGACGCTACCTACCTAATTGCCGGCAGCTCAGTAATGCGGTGCTCACTCACCCGTGTCGCCCTTTACCGTCCAACCCTTTCGATTCTCTCCTCCGGTCTTCTCCCTTCAGAAATCCCCTCCGTCTGTGAATACAATTTTTGTTTCTTGATAACCATTCGAAGTTTCGTGTCCTTAACGATCTAGTGGGGTCTTCCAAAATTACAAAATTCCCCTCGCGTTTCAGATACCAAGGAATCAAATTTGTATGTCCAATCGGCCTGCTGTTCATCCATCTGTACCCTATTCCTTGTAACCACTATATATCCTATCGAAAGAACAATGAAAGCCAGGTGAAATGTCGAGGGCACATTTGGGGTTGGTCTTCAGATGGTCTCATATGAATTTCACACGAAATGTATGACACTCGTAACTCCGGGTCCATTCAACCGAGTTTGATTTAGTGGTTTGTGGTTAATAGCAGTGTCTGCAAACGCGTAAACACGGAATCCTTGTAACACGATACATATCTCCAGTTTTATAAACAGATTTCAATGAGATGCAGATTCGTGCAGAGTGTGCCTAAACCTTTTAGAGTGACCCGAGCAGGGAAACAACACTTGAGGAGATTGCTATCTGGGGAAAGATCCAGTCATGAAAATGTGATCATCGTAACACATAAACGAATTTTCGAAGTAACCTACTACTGAATCTACCCTTAAGTTATTATTCTCTATTTAAGTTTTTAACCATAAAAACTCTCTGAACGTTTGCCCTTCAAGTATTTGTGTTGTTCAATGTTGGTTTATTATTTTAAATAATGAAGTATTGGAATCGAGCATGGAAAAAAAAAAAATTCTGTCCGTCCGCCGTACGCCGTACTGAGCACTTTTCTTAGTTACCATGAAAATAAATTGTTGAAATTCGTGTTATAGGTTCCGTTCGGGGTCTAGTTAGTCCTCGAAGCTAAAAATAGGGGTTGAAATTTTCAGAACGCCGTAGCTCGAGCACTTTCGATAGAAGGGTTTGGGTTTTTTTACGTTTTACATTTGTCTTGAGTTAAACAATTTTTTGAGACCACCCGTAGCATTGTACGTCCAGCCTTTCGTGTGCACCAAAAAGCTTCGTCAACACGATCGTGAATCAAACGGTATAAATCCGGCCCGGATATCATCACTAGGGAGTACCTGATTATAATCAAGGATGGCTGTATGAAGTCGAGTTGGTTGTTCTGCGATATTATTTCATTTGATAAGTGATGGAATATTAGATTTTGTTGGTAGGTATTTCTGAAACTAGAACAAACGTTGAAGTATTATTGATGGGTAAATTATCACACAATGGTAAATTATAACACAACGGCAAATTATTACAGAACGGTAAATTATTACATAACGGTAAGTTATTACACAACGGTAAATTATTACAGAACGGTAAATCATTACACAACGATTCATCTACCAACAAGGGGCTGGATTTTGTTGATCGGTACTTTTGCAACTTGAACAACCGTTGAAGTATTTATGGGCAAGTTATTACACAACGGTTCATTATACTCGACCACGAGGGTAGGTATTGACAAGAGAAAAGAGTGATCTACGCAGAAGGGGCATCTATTTCACTCCACATCAACAATTTTCCTTCAGAACTTCATTATTTGTGTTTCTTTTTGCCATTTTAGTTACTGTTTGTCATCGACAGAATTATTTTAGCAACATTTAACTCGTGATTTAGATAGGTACCTAGTAACGAGTACAGGGTTACGGAGGGTCTGCGATCTACATAATATGTATAGAATAGTACATATTATATTATATAGACGGGTTATCTATACAGAGAGCTGTGATCTGTAACAGGAGGGTATTCTGTACAAAATTATAAACCGTTGTGCAGGGATTTGCAGCGTTTTTTCGTATTGTTCAAACATATCACTTCCCCACTATTTCTGTTGATTTTATGAAACAGCCAGATTTTGAGCATTTTTCATGTTAAAATTTCTACAAATTCAGCATGACTTAATATGAGCAAGTCCTCAAAGTAACGTACCGCCTCAACCTACAATTCAATATTAACTACATTTTCCACCATTTTTAACCTAAGACAACTCCAAATTTAACAATAAATTTGTAACTTGCTAAGCATTATTGTTATTCAAATTTCAAATGTTTATTGTACAAAATTACCACATCCTCTTACATTCCTTGTAGGAAAACATTTATTCAGGTTTGAGGTAATTTTTTAGCTGAAAAACTCAATTTTTGTTCATCGTTTGAATTATATCGGAACTTAACGTACCGCCTCAACCCACAATTCAATATTAACTACATTTTCCACCATTTTTAACCTAAGAAAACTCCAAATTTAACAATAAATTCGTAACTTGCTAAGCATTATTGTTATTCAAATTTCAAATGTTTATTGTACAAAATTACCACATCCTCTTACATTCCTTGTAGGAAAACATTTATTCAGGTTTGAGGTAATTTTTTAGCTGAAAAACTCAATTTTTGTTCATCGTTTGAATTATATCGGAACTTAAAAAATATAGTTTTATATAAATATTGACATAGTCTTGGATTAACCATTCTATACCATTTTTGGTGGTTTTATAGCAATGCTTGGTGATTTTTAGCTATTTTTCCGACTTCTACCGATATTTGACCCATAAAAACTGACCCACGTTTGTAACCCGAAAACACCCTTCTTCGAACTTATCCTTCCGTTTGTAACGACGAACATTTGATGAAATCCGAATTTTGGTTAATTATTTTGTGAATAATACACCTACTTATGTATTCGCTCAGCAAAAAATTTTTATAACACCCCCTCAAATTTTTTCTTTTCCGTTTCAAGGTGCGTAGATTCCAAAAACGCTGCAAGTCCTTCTCACATGGGTTTATTATTCTATTGGACATACCTACAGAAATGCTGGCTGTTTATTTATTGTTTCATTCATAAAAAATAATTGAAATAGCTATTTCTGGTGGTTTCCACCAATTTTGGCCCCCAAAACACGGATTAGGTACGCTCCTTTTGGTTTATTATTCTCTGAATAATACACCCTATGTATTCGCTCAGCAAAAAATTTTTATAACACCCCCTCAAATTTTTTCTTTTCCGTTTCAAGGTGCGTAGATTCCAAAAATGTCCGTCCGCCGTCCGCCGTACGCCGTATCACGTGTTCTTTCGCATACATGTTCCATTCTACGATAAGAGATGGCACTGCGATCGCCTAAAATTTAAATCAACTCTCAACCATTCAAATTTCAACCGATTTTCAATCTGAAAAATTATTTGGGTTACTTTCAGAAAATCACACACGGGTAGTGAAACTAAAATTTTTTTTCGAAATTTTTTTAAAAATTTTACCTATAAAATTAAATTTAAATAGTTAAGACTGATTTTTTTGACGAAAACATGTACATCCCGTCTGGGGGCAACTGTCCACTATCGTTTAGAACCATCGCCATAAAAAAATATTGAAAATTGGCGACCGAAACAGAAAAACCGTGGGGACAAGTCAAAAATGCTGTGAATTTGGAGCTGTACATGGAAGGGAGACGGCGGGCAGTCGGCCGAGTGGGTGGTGCGGGGTGTGAGGGGTCACGCAACCTGTGAGCTCCCCTCTGCTAGATTTTTTTTTTTTTTTTATTAGCTCCTGGCTACCAAGAACTAAAAGGGTAGGTAGGTACTATTTCGTTGCTCACTGCACGATCCATCATCTAATTGGAAAAACCTTCTTGTTTCAAATTGCCGATTATTTTGGGCTGTTATTCTACATAAATGTTTGTATAAGAACTTCCTTCTAGTTTCTATTCTATTACTATCAATATGGATTAGTTATGCACTATGGTATTGGTTATGTAGGTACCTATTTTTAATGAATATGTATGTACATTTAGGTAAAAAATTTGTTTCACGAGAAAATTAGCTGGAACAAGTAGGCAGGAAATCCATGAATTTCGTCACTTTCCGTTCAGTAATAGCCCTCTGTAAACTTGATACATTCATTAGGTAAGTAAGTGGATAGGTACGCTGGTCTGCAAAAATAAATTTTATAATGATCTTCACAGTGATCTTCACACTGTTGAAGATCGACAAGCTTGAGGCGTACGTACATAAAATTACGTTTATGAAAGGTCATCAGGGAAAATCAAACTGTTACAACTCGTAGCTATCAATTTATTAGTATGAGTAGGCCATAATATAAGAGGAACGCACAAAGTTTGAGGAACACAAAGCATACAAAGTAAAAACATACGAAGTAAGTACTTAACTATGAGGAACAAAAAATAGGAACATCAATATTCCAGTTGCAGAGAGTAATGCGATTTTGTAATTTGAGCTTCAAAAATCATTCACGTGTCCCATTCAGGTATTGTTAACCATCTGTTCCGAATCAATCGTTGAGCTCTGGAGACTAGCGTTACCTGTACCACTGTAATAAAATATAATGACATTCTTCAATAGTGGACATAGATCTACAAGTAGGTGACGTCAGAAACAGTAAGAAGGACATGGACCACTGGTCCGCTCACGGTAGAATTCTCGGGAAATGTTGAATTCAGAACATGACTAGGAAACCAACTTGCGAAAAGTTGTTATAGCTTTACTACTTATCTGCATGTTCTTACACGAAATTGATAGTTTTCGAAACATTTTGGAAACAGGCCCAAACCACCATTATCCTATGTAACTCTACTAGTCCGTGAGTCATGTACATTCTACCTGCGGAATCAATTCCAGAGTTTTTGAACACGAGGAACTGGAGGCTTTTATGGGGGGCCAAAAAAGACGCGATTGATTCCAGCTAACCCCATTTTTTTGTACAAGGCTCCCGGACTATACGCGTAATGTAGGGAAATAACGTTCCGTAATAACGCCCACCTGAAATCGGAAACAACGAGAATATTTTGGTATTCTTACGGTAGTTCTTCTAGGTTGTTCCGTGTCTGTTCAGAGTCAATTGTTGAGCTCTGGAGACCCTCATGAACTTGGCTTCTGTAATAAGTTATCAGAACACGTGATTCATAAAATTGTGTATAGGTATGCTTTTGTATCAGATACTTATGAAGTTGACTTATAAAGTGTAAGGGCTCTAATAAGTCATTTATTCCTCAAAAATAAAATAATACTCACTTACCTAGCCCGCCTTGCTTCAAAATTGTAATAATCCTTTTTTCTTCGCTTGCCGGCTTGGGTGAATACCGTTTATTCACCATGGCTTGAATCCAAAACACGAGAGCAACGAAACTCAAAAAAAAAAAAAAAAACGCTGCAAAGTCCTTGTCACATGGGGTTTATTATTCTACAGAAATGTTGGCTGTACATTTATTGTTTGTTTCATGTGAAATAATTGAAATAGCTATTTCTGATGGTTTCCACCAATTTTGGCCCCCAAAACACAAATTAGGTAGGTACGATCTTTTTTTTTTTTTTTCAAATTATCTTTGATCATTGGTAGTGCCATCATTTCATCGTCTTGATCCACGTGTTGACACTTTTTCTAGTGTTATTCTACAAATTGATGGTGATTTCGCAGGTATTTGACTCATAAAAAATCAATTTTGGGAGCTGAACATCTGGTACAACCTCAATTTTCACTCCTTGGCCAAAATCGCCTTCATATTCGATCTTCTCGTCCCCAAAAACATGGAAAACGATACCTCAAAAGCTCATGTTACCAAAATGTTGCTAAAACGCAAAAAGTACCTATTTTCACACACATTTTCACTCATAACACCCCTGGGTATATTCCGATCGGGCTGAAAAGTTTCGGGACACAACTAGGGCCCAAATGGAGCATGTGTGCGAAAGAACGACTTTTTTAGATCGAAAATGAAGCCTGTACACGTGATACGGCGGACGGCGGACGGACATTGCATTTTTTGAATCTACACACCTTGAAACGGAAAAGAAAAAAGTTTGAGGGGGTGTTATAAAAATTTTTTGCTGAGCGATTACATAGGTGTATTATTCACAGAATAATAAACCAAAAACAAGCGTGATCACGAGGATGAGACTGTCACAACACACTTCTAGACACTTGACTAAATACCTACTGGTTTTATTTTTCGAGTTCAGTGGGGGATACGAAGATTTTGGAGGGCGGGTGCGAAGTTTCGGAGGACTACGCCCTCTCGCTATAGCTGGTCATGATCCAAAGAAGGGTGGCTTCCCCACCCCTCCCGCCCAGACAGACGCTCGCCTTGGTCCTTCAGCCAGCGTCTCAGCATCAAATTCACTTGGATAAAACTTGCCCCACGGTTTTTCTGTTTCGGTCGCCAATTTTCAAATTTTTTTATGGCGATGGTGCTAAACGATAGTGGACAGTTGCCCCCAGACGGGATGTACATGTTTTTTTCAAAAAAATCAGTCTTAACTATTAATTTTGAATTTTGAAGGTAAAATTTAAAAAAAAATTTTTGAAAAAAAAATTTAGTTTCACTACCCGTGTGTGATTTTCTGAAAGTAACCCAAATAATTTTTCAGATTGAAAATTGATCAATCCGTTGCCGAGTTAGAACGAATTGTCTTCCTTATCTTCCCTCTCACTCCAACAACTGTCGTCCACATTGGCCTTAAGTGAACAAAAAGTGACAAATTTTAAATTAATTACGTTTTTCCAATATTTAATGGAAATTTTCCAATACTTCCTATCAGAGGATGTTGATGGTGCTTGCCCCATCATCAGCCGCGTGAAATTCATCGAGCGCAAATTAATTTCGTGCTCAGCTACGCAACTTTCAGGTAGTCTGTTTATATCCCTTATTTCTGGAGGCTGCCTTAACTCCACGACAGCAACGTAGGTTGGGTGTAAATCTGGGAGTACACTTACTTAAAAACTTGATAGGTGCTTCTTTTTTTTCAATAAGATGCTGGACAAGTGTGATATTGTTGTAGCTTTCCGAGAAAAATACTAGTAACACAAGTTAGATATCGAGAGGGACAATGAGAAAGAACTACATAAGTTGTGGAATACTCTTAAATTTATTTATAACACTAATACTTATTATTACTTAATACTCAATACATGCTCTTTTTACTCCCTGATGGCCTCGAGGGTGCCAACTTCTTACTCTGGGACTCTTGTCTTGCCATAATCAGTCACCTATTCCCAAAAAGCACACTCAACAATAAACATTACATAAACATACATCAAAACAAAAAGGAACTAAAGCCACGTAGTATCCCGAAAAACATGGCTAGGTCCTACCTATCTACCACAGATCAACACAAAAATAATTATACAACGCTGAACCCAAACAAATCGTTGCTCCACGCTTGTTTTTTATAATACATTTGTGGTATTTAACTACTTGATTCGAGAAACTCAAACAGAACTTACTTGTGATGGAAGACGGAAAACGACTGAAAACTTTATGAGCAACGGAAGAAAACGATCGGAAACAAAAAACTTAAACCAGTACTACTTACTGGAGTTACTCCACAAAATGAAGGTTACTCTTTAGAACACTTTTCGAGTAAAAATGCGGAGTGGGAGCTTGAAGTCTTTAGGAACAGAAAATGCTCCTACTTTCATAATTCGCAAAGTGAAGAGTACAAAATGAAGACCTATTAAGTGAAAAGTCTTTTGGAATGGAGCCCCGTCTCCGAGATTCAAGATTATTCTATCGGACCCTGGCTCCCCGCTAGACTAGATTAATCTACCTTAGACAAATATAATGACATATATAGTCTATCGTGTGACACAGCCTAAGTGGGTTCTGAGTAACCCGGGTTTGAGAAGCCACTCGTAGTATAGCTCGCATCGTAGTCCGTCGGGCTCAAGCGAGCGCTGAAGTTGATCTTGGGCAGGTCGTTGCCAGCCGAGGCCTCACGGTCACCTGGCGATAGGTGACTAACACCGCCGCACTTCCGCTATATCGCCTTGCTCCCTCCTCCAACCACTTCGTCGCTGACTAACTTTATAGGAATTCAGGTGTTTGGTGTTTTGTTTTTTTATGAAAATTGTGCGCTATTGCGAATAACATCACAGGAAATTGTAGGATACTGAGGAGTGAAGAATCCTCTTCAGTTCAATCAAAAGGTGACTGAGATCAATACGGAGGAAAATATTATACATATTACTAGATTTTTCTCAATCGTTCCTCATGTTTTTCGGGGTAATGGATCCGAATTTAGTCTGTGCTACTCCTCAGCGATATGGTCTCTCGGCCTACACGTTGATCTGCACATTAGAGGGTAGTCCATCTTGATATCTTCGACCACCGGAATACCGTCTAATTGTTGCAAAATGTTTTGGTGGTTTAATTTGAATTAAATAGACCACCCTTTGAAGATAGATGAGCTTGAGATTTTCTATAATCGTAAAGTCCTTGATCTGACCTTCAGTCTTATGAGTAAATAAAAGCTGGCATACCAATACAAAATAACTTATAATGTCAGTCATATCTACATTAGTTTTTGTCCGCGAAACTAGTCGAATATAATCATGCATAAGACCAGGTTGCTGGGAAAGAAAGACTGCTTAATATCAGTTTGGATAAAAATAACTATGTTTATAATGTCAATAACAATATGAGATCTCATTATTTTCCATTGAAAATAATACAGTTTGGTAGTCATGATGGGACGCAGTGTACAAACATATACATAATCTAATTTTCTCATGTAATAGATACTGTTGTGCGCAACGCACGGATCATCCAGCCAGTATTTATTAAGCAATACGAATTGTATTAAACCTAAAGGGTTCATTTCTGCTCGCAGTATAATTACAATTAACATACCTAGGAATCCATAGTCACTACCGATTTCCCCCTGTTGGCCGAGGATCTGCAAGCGCACACGGATTTCTAAGAGTTTCTGTGGATTTCAGGATTTCACGATGCAGCATTCCAGGTGATACACCTATTTTTCAACCCCAATTTAACGTATTATTATAAGACCAACTTCCAGCTCAAAGATATCATGGATGAAACACCCAGATCCTTCACTTCTTCATACGCTTGCTCATCGACCAACTTTGTCTCGGTGATGCAACACGAGACCCTCATGTCAAAGACCCCGTGGTAGAAAGCACGAGGAAGCAGTCAGCACGAACTGCTGAGTCCACTAGTGCGACTTAAATGGCCATTTTATAGAAATCCGCTGATTCGACAGGAATAGGAACTCGCAACAGACCCAATTGACGCCTCTCAATCGTTCTTTCACAAATGAGGGCATTCCAATTTTTTTTTAAACAACGATAGGTAGGTAAGCCTTGCATCCATACAAGAACGTTCTACGCATCCAAATACGTAAAAGGGCCAATTTCGGAGTTCGAAGAAAATTATGTATTTCTGATATTGTAGTATGATATGATGGATTTTAAAACTGCATTTATTTTTTACCTTCGATGTTTCGGATAATATAATGATATTTCAACCAAACTGAATTACGATGTTTTCAATGGTATATTGTAGTGTGTGTTATTGCAACTTTGACACAAAACATGACAATGCTACGTGGCTTTGAGAGAAAAATATTATGAATAGCTGTTCGAAAAAGGATTCAGTTCACTGGCACATAAGGGTGATCTATTGTGGCATTTAGGAGCCCATGCGTGTGAGCGGTGAAATGGAATAATGCGGGGTCGGCAATAAGGGCATGGTTGCGTGCCTGGTGGGTGGCAAGTATACCCCTTTGAGTCCTTGGGGAAGATGTCGAGAGGGCGGAGGGACACTGGGTAGGTACGTCTCACAAGCCCACGGCCACCCTCATCAGTTAAGCTATGGAAATGAGTGGCAGATGCCAACTACAGCTGGAGCCCTCTCCCGATCCAGCAGGTGGATATCGCAAACTGCCGTCCTGATTTTAGCACATGAATATCTTCAGCTGCTGTGCCCAATCTTCCAAGATCCCTAAAACGTAAGGAGAAATCAGACGATTATCTTCTTATGACAGTCATCACTGATAGGGTTTGTGTGTGAAACGATGAGAAACGAAAAGCTTCATTAACGGCGATTATTAAAATGAATTATACTCGTATTTGCTAGGGTGATCCAGTATCAGCCTTCCAGAATGTATTTGCATCATTCTGCTACTACTATTATTTCCAGTCTCGAAGTGTTATGTTGGCGACGTTTCCGCCTCCTGAAGAAGGCCCTAGTCATTCCAGAGAAATCGAGCAATGGTGAAAAGTGGTAATGCTATTACAACAATTTGATTTGTCCTGATATATAGATATATATGTATTTATTTATTTATTTTTATGCAGGTTCATTCCTTTGAACAAGTAAAAACACTAAATTACAATGTTGACCCAGCTTTTATACAGAAGTATGGCCAGCACTTGTATGGGTTCGCCGGTTTGCACGTGGCAAACACTCATAACTCAGATAGGTATACGTTTTTCGCACAATTGCACTTTATTGTGACAAAGCTTTTCACCTTAATTTGAGGTATCATTGGGCATACAGTCAAACACAATAAGGACTAGGTAGTGTCAGTCTTGTCTTTATTGTCTTCGGTTGTATGCCTGATGATGCCTTAAATTAGGGTGAAACCCTTTGTAACAGTAACGTGCATATGCGTGAAAAACTAAAGGTTCAATTTATTCACAGCAGTATGGTGTAGTGTAGAAAGTGGTGCCGCTACTATAACAGTTTGATTATGACTGACGCTACTGGCAACCGCTTTAGATTTTAAAAAGAAGGGGGAGGGTAGCCATTTCGTTATGGACGTGGATGGCCTTATTGACCTTCACTTTTTTCAGTGGGGGTTGCTCATAGTATGTATTTCTGTTACTATATTGCATTAAGGAATTACAAACAAAATGATAAACTGGAATTACATAAGTAAAGTATTAACGTTGTGGTAACGTATACATTTATGGAGATGTGGTACCTAACTAATAGAGGATACCAAAATAGATACGTGCGTGTCAGATACGGCTAAGTATATAAGATACTCGTAAAAAAATCGTATTTTTCTTTTAATTCATTTTCGGTGAGGGGAGGGAGGAGTGTGTTTAGGTATTTATATTTTGAGAAGATTGTTGGGAAACTCTGCCTAGGTTGTTTGTGTCGTGTTTATGGTTTATGCTTGTTTATTGCTGTGTCGCTGTTTGTGAAAATGAAAACTGTTTCGTTTCTTCAGGTTCTTTTTATAGCAGCACATCGACGTTGCCTAAAAATTACCTAAGTCTTTGGTAATCGCTAGATGGGTTGAAAATGCAGATGGAAACCTTTCAGCAGTATTGCGTCTTTGTAAGTCCTCATGTAGGTATGTGATTTTGCCTTAACTGTTTGGTTTCATCTTTGTAATTTTGGTGATAACTTTGGCGTGGGATACAGTATACTAATATATAATTGTCCTTATCTTTTTTTTAATGAACAAACATATTATACTCCTGAAGGCTGCTAGTCTATGACCAAAGTTTTGCATTTTTACTTTCATTAGTCCAGATTTAGTTAGTCAATATTTGTTGGGAGTATTTCATGGACCTAGATTTGCGAATAGGATGTTGTTGAGTGTTGGAGCATTGGCAGTGAATTATTGGTGGTTGAACGTAAATTTTTGGTGGGAGGGGGGGGGGGGGGGGGGGGGGATTGTTCTGAGCCTGGATGTTATTATTATTGGGAGGTGGATTATTGGTTGGTGAGTAGTTACGTCGTGACTGATTTAGAATGAATTTATTGTAAAGTCAGTGAGTCCGTTCAGAGCTGTTTTATTCGCCAAAAACTCCTCAGAATGACTTTCGGACACAAAGCCAACGCAGTCTACCTGACAACAAGATTTTGTACATAATACTTCACACAGACGTAATGATGGAAACACCTACATGTTGGGTTCCGCCCAAAGATATTATTAATTTTGCTTAGGGTTGACATGCATGTGTTTTTTATTACTTTATCTGGGGTTCATTATTAGCTAGAAGGCTAATTTTAATTTCTTATCAATCATAATTCAGTTGTTTGATAGCATCACTTGTTTTTATCATTGATTTTATCAAGACTAAGGCCTTCCTCAGGAGTCGGAAATGTCGCCAGAATAAATAATTAATGACTGGGAATTGGCACTTCATTCCTCAAAAATTTTCTTCATTATTGCGTTAATTTTTCTTAATAGCATGGTTCATCTCTTAACATATTTTCTTCCAAATGGATTCTATTCCCTCGGTCCATCCCCCCCTTCTCATCGATCCGTCCCACTTTAAAAACCAATCACAATCAACCTCCTTTTTCTCCTGGGACTATATAAACTCACCTCTCTCTAATTTAGTTCCAGTTATTGGTTTCTACTGACGATCATCGAAACCGGTATAACAGTGTAATTTTGTTTTTACTAATAATTAACAACGTTCAGAATCGGATTCTGACTCCGGTTTTTAAAGTGAGGCCCAAATTTTAAAACCTGCCCAACATGGCCCAATATAAATTGTATTAAGATCCATTCACCTTCATCAGCGCATGCGAACATGAAGTATTCTCAATTCCTTGGGGTGTAATGAAATTTTGTGGATCTCTGCAGCTGTCGCTTCAGGCTCCATGGACGTCATATGAGTTTCATCAACATCCTATTGATACCTCCATCAGTCCCACCGTGATCTTTCCTATTCAACCAATTTTGTTGGAATTTTCAGGTGTCATATTCAGACGGTCTTGTAATTTAATCGGGATCGGAGTCATTACTGCTTTTGTGTACGAGCAAGGTTTTTCATTGTACTGCTGTAAGTCTTTCAATTATTAACCATTAAAATTTTACGAAGAAAACCTCGTCAGTCGCGAAAAGGCTGATATCCATTTTGTCCGCCAAAATTGCATGCTCGGTGCTTCGCGCACTTCATTCTTGGATGTGCATCAGAAACCTGCCCCCCCACCATCCGTAACCCTGTTTCTCTGTTTCTTTCAACGCTATTTGGCGGGGAGCTTGAAATTTCTTTCAAGCTGTTTGGCGAGGAGCTTCGTGCTTGCTGAGCCTTTCTTGGAGAGTTTTTCTTGGTCGCTTCAAGTTTTTCGTTTAATTGGCGGGCGGGCGTCGCTAGATTAATTTCCTAATATGGCTTGATGATCGGTAGGATGAACTTCGGCCAAGGAATTCTCCATTTTAGCCATGCCTAGGTATTATGAAACGATTCACAGTGAATTTGATGTTGACAGGTGTTGGCAACAGTTGAGAGTTACTTGAAACGACGGATAACGACGGTGGGCGAGAGACCCCAGGTAGTTAACTCAACAGCTTTGCCAGAATTAGGTTTTCCACCAATGGACTCGTTTGGGAGTTTTCTAGCGATTCTGACGCTCAAAGGGGTGACAAGTAAATTAAAATCATTTTTCGAGTTGGTATTTACTTTTTCGACACCTCCAAATTTGGAACAAAATGGTTGGATATTCCGAGCAAGAAATTGTGACTTCCGTTATCTCCTGTATTATTGACATCAAATCCAGTTTCAGAAACGGTATGCTGGGGAGTATCCGCGTTCAACTTGATATTCGTGAGGAAAATAGATAATTGTTCAATTTATTCATATCTAATTATATTCGAGCAAACAATAGGCCGATTCCCATGCAAATGGGAACAATTACGTGGGATATAATTCATAGTCTAGTGCTCTTGATTAGCGATAGGGTTTGTTTCTCCTGAAGCCATGTGATTTTACCTGGAGATACAGAAAGTCACTGTGATTTTCAATGGGGAAATGCCTCTTGAACAGCCCATTTGTTATGAATAATTTCATATTTTTATCGTGTCCATACATCTACATGGAGATTGTTAAAGAAGCATAATTTATTGAATCATAATATGGAGAAACTAGAAAGTAACTGGATGGATAACAGGACCGATATTTGTACGAATTTGACGCTCTCATTTGGTCGTATTCTTTGTTGGTTTATTATTCTGTGAATAATACACCTGTGTAATCGCTCAGCAAAAAATTTTTATAACACCCCCTCAAAAATTTTTCTTTTACGTTTCAAGGTGCATAAGATTCCAAAAATGCAATGCCCGTCCGCCGTATCACGCATACCTACTTCATTTTCGGTCTAAAAAATTATTTCTTTCGCACACAGGCTCCATTTGGGCCCTAGTTGTGTCCCGAAACTTTGCAGCCCGATCGGAATGTACCCAGGAGTGTTATGGGTGAAAAATGGGTATAAAATAGGTATTTTTTGTGTTTTTAATGTTTGAGTGGCATGAGCTTTTGAGGTATCGTTTTCCTTGTTTATTAGGACGATAAGACCGAATATGAAGTCAGTTTTGACCAAAGAGTGGAAATTGAGGTTCTAACGAAGTTTCAGCCTCAAATTTACGTTAAATTTTGGTCTAAAATCGTCGTTCTTCCGCACACAGTTTGGGTCCTAGTTGTGCTCCGAAGCTCAGCAGCCCAATCGGAATACACCCACGGATGTCATGGGAGAAAAATGGGAGTAAAAATAGGGGTTTTCGAGGTTTTCTTGAGGTTTTAGTGAACATGAGCTTGTGAGGTATCGTTTCCAATGTTTTTTAGGGCGAGAAAACCGAATATGAAGTTGATTTCGACAAAAGAGTGAAGAATTGAGGTTGTAGCGAAGGTTAAGCTCCAGAAATTCATTTTTTATGAGTCAAAAACCTGAGAAATTGTCTGAAATCACCATCAATTTGTATAATAACACTAGAAGTTGTATTAGCAGGTGAACCAAGACAATTAAATGGCACTATGAATGTTCAAAGATAATCTGGAAAAAAAAGGAGCCGAGGTCGTGTTTTTCGGGGCCAAACTGGTGGAAATTTTAACTGTTTTAATTATTGCGCATGGAAGAAACAATAAATGAACAGCAGCATTTTTGTAGGTAGGTCCGATAGAATAATAAACCCAAGTAACAAGGACTTCGCAGCGTTTTTGTGCTCTCCTATAAAGTAGCGTTTTTGGAGTTTCGGGTTCTCTCGCCACAGTCGATATGTGGAAACAACTGAATAATCGATGGTACTACGTTTGAATGCACCAAGCTACGAATGTCGTGTTCAGGTTCAATTAGCGTTTATTTGTACAATGTAAAATAACACATTACAATGGGTTCTGCATATCCTATTATGTCGTATTCAGATGCGACAAAATACCACGAGCGGTTATGTCTGTGATAAAGAGGACGACTAGCCTACACGATCTCTACAAGCATCCTCAAACAATCCAGCAAAATGATGAAACAGTAATCACGGTCAGCCCTGTAGTTTTCAAGGTAGCTATTGGAAACTTGACGGAGCATGACAAGCGGAGTTGGCTACGCCTATTGCCAGTGATAGGAAACGGCAAGTATCTATAGAACAGTGACGTATCTAGGGGGTGACTAGATTGGAAATCTTCGGGGGGGCTGGGTTCTGAATCAAGGGACAGGTGGATTCAAGGCCCTCCACAATAGGCCCCCACTCCAGCGACACAAAATCCACTCAGTTACCTAATGCTACTTCAATGCCGGATTGCTTTTCAAGATCTCTTTCATCCTCGATCGCTCTTCCTCGAGAATTAGCCGGAGCAATAACAATTCTCCAGAACTGCTCCAACATTATCTGAAGGCCTCAGAGGTACACATCGCATCAAGCACTCATTGGAAGGCGATTAGTTGTTACGTGTGCTTTCCAGCATTCAAATGCATCCCCCCCCCCCCCCCCCCAACAACCCTGTTGTAAACATCTGCCCACCAAGAAAACCTCCTCAGCCACAAGAAGGAATGATCTATAAAATGTTGCCCATCAAAGTAGCATGGATTTGAACGTTGCTTGGCAGGGAGCGTCAGTAATATCTCTGAAGCTCTCCGGCTTGTCCAAAACGGACTCCAGTTTTTCTTAAAGCCCTGTGTTTTTTTAAGCCCTCCGGTTTTGGTTTTATTCCGTGAATAACACACCTATGTATTCGCTCAGAAAACGATGTTTACAACAACCCCTCAAAAGTTTTTCTTTTACGTTTCAAGGCGCGTAGATCCCAAAAATGCAATGTTCGTCCGTCGTACGCCGCCTTACGCTGTGCGCCGTATTATGCGTATCTCCTTCATTTTCGGTTTAAAAGATTCGTTCTTTCGCACACAAGCTCCATTTGGGCCCTAGTTGTGTCCCAAAACTTTGCAGCCCGATCTTAATACACCCAGGGGTGTTATGGGGGGAAAAATAGGTGTAAAAATAGGGGGTTTCGAGGTTTTTTTGAGGTTTTAGTTAACATGAGCTTGTGAGGTACCGTTTCCCATGTTATTTAGGGGAGAAGACTGAATATGAGATTGATTTTTACCAAAGAGTGAAGAATTGTAACAAAGGTTCAGGAACCGGGGAAATTGTCTGAAATCACCATAAATCTGTTTAATAACACCAGAAGTAGTATTGGCAGATGAGTCAAGACAATTAAATGGCACTGTCAATGATCAAGAATAATCTGTAAACAAATTAATAGGAGCCTAATTCGTGTTTTTGGGGGCCAAAATTGGTGGAAACCATAAAAAATAACTGTTTCAGTTATTGCACATGAAGGAAACAATAAATAAACAGCCAACATTTCTGTAGGTATATCCGATAGAATAATAAACCCGTGTGACAAGGACTTTGCAGCGTTTTTCCTAGTCTCCAGGTTTTTCTAAACCGGGTTTTCCCTCCGAATTTTCCGGCATTCGCAACCGCATTTGTAAACAGTTATTTGTAAACAGCTACTGAACCGATCTGGTTCAGATTTTAACCACTTCCTCAGGGAACCCAAGTGAACCAGTGCGCCAAATTCTTATGCCCCTGTCTAACCTATCTCAAAAACTCCTACCCCAACAATCGGGCGGGGGATTGCATAAAAGGCATTTTATTGGAGCATAACGAATGTGTGTGCAACATTTCAGCTCGATCCGTCATGTCTGCAAGACTGTAGCCCTGATAAAGAAGATCAAGACAACAAGCAGAAATACTTTAAAAATAGCGATTTTAAAACTTTCATGACTCTGGCACCTGATTTCGGTTTCTCGGCGGGCGGGACGCTCCCGCGTCCCTGACAAAGTTTTGTTACTGTGAGATCCGGAAATAACGAATTGTAGCGCAGTTTGGCGACCCCCTTCGTAAATATCCAAAGAAATTTACAGAAACACAGACCTAATTCAAAAATTGTTCAGACCTTATGTTGAAGGAGAAGAAGTAAGATATATGTTCATTACTTGGGGAACCATACATCTTCGAGGATAGATAGTTTTTACGAACATGTTTTTTACTATTTTTTGATGCTGTTAGAATGTACTTATGTTTTCTGTCTAGGGTAAATGCAGGTTAGACCCGAGATGATCCGATATTTTTTAAACAGGAATCTGACTTAAATCTTTGCCTGCGCAATCATTACCTCGCCCATAACTATACGACAAAAGTGTAGTAAGTAGCTTAAATTTGGAGGATATGTGTGGGCTAGGCCCTAGATGGTCCCTTACGTATTTCAATATTAGTTATCGGGTTATAACTTTCATTAGTGCATGCGTGAATGTGAAATCCACTTTCAAATCCTCCAAATTGACAATCAGTATGCGTGAATTTAGTCACACACACATACGCGAACGGATTCTGTTGTGAATTTGGTTTTAGAGTGGTCTAAAATGGTACTGGTTAGTTCAGTCTTGACTTCAGGATGTTCCCTTTCCATCAAAATTGAAAACAAAAGGGCAGTCCTCATTTAGCGCTTATGGCTTAGGTACCTCCCCGTGGGTGTCCCTAAAAAGGCGGCTAAAAAGGTGAAGTAATGTGTAGACGGACTGAAACGTGCGAGGGCCACCCATTCTGCCATCTGCCAGCTGTGCGTGAGTCTACTAACTTTCACGGCCTACTTTCGGGAACCCTACGCCGCGGTTTTGGCCCTACACTACAGCTTGGAGTCCTTCTGAGATTTTCCAAGGGCAGAGTTGTGGCTCGAGATTGCATTCATTAGAGTTGGTGAGAGGAGTTAAACCACAGATAATGAAAGGTATACTGAATTTAGTTATATACCTACCTATAAACATTGTTCCTACAAAATTTTTAAATAGGTAACACTTTTTATACTTACTTGAACGGCTTGAATCTGCGATTTCGATCCTGTAAGGGCACTCCCAGGAATGCGGAAAGTGGAGATAGCCTGAAAATTATTTGGTAGGATTTGAAGATCGCATTCGATCACGCCTAGGCTAAAGTAAGTAATATTCAGATTAGCTCCCTGCTCAATGGATTTAGTGAAGGATACCTCCTCATGTACATTACATTGGACAGTTGATGAACAAACTATTGAAGAAGACTAGGGATCATAACTACCAGTAAATCCCTTGAACAGTTCTATTTAATCTAGTACTTGCAAGAGTTGGCTTTCCCAGGGGCTGCTACGTTCTGAAGTGCCTAAATCTGCGTATTTCGAGGGGGAAAAAAGCGTTGGAGCACGATGTGGAAATTGGTATACTTGTATTGCAACTATTCAAACAAGTTCCTCGAAGTTTATTGCATAACTGTGCCAAAGGCGAATCGATTACAAAAAGACCCACTCAAATCTGAAATAAATTGAGGCCTGAATATCGCAATCCCCCCCCCCCATCCGCTCACTCGTCACTAAAGTCATTCAACTCTCAAGGAATGACTGTGTGTGTGCTGTAGGCTAAAATCAAATGAGAAATCGAAATGTCCACTCATATTATGCGGTTCAATCATCAACGAACGACTTTCTTTCCGAGTCTGTCTGTCTGTGCGCAATTCCTTGTGACCTGCATATCTCATCAGAATCCATACGAGCTGAAATTGAAGGGTCTATAATGTTATATGCTATATACGGGGTGGTTAACAGGTGGTCTCATATGAATTTCTTCAAAAACTGCGCAGCCATGACCGCGCACATGCGCAAACAGGAGATTTCTGACTCCCGTAATACAGGTTCTATACTACCTAGATACCGATTTAGCTGAAGTCAGGATAATGCAGACGGGGTCCCTGGGTTATGAATGAATTGATTGAGTTGATTGTCTTGATAAACTCAGACCTGAATTTTTAATCGCTAGCACTTTGGTAATTAAAGGTTGAGGACGTGTAGGATACTTATAGTTTCGTTATATGTAGTCAGGCGGTACTCCACAAAACGCACATCCTGCGGAATTCCAAAAATCTTTTTTTCAGAAAAGACTGAAACATTTCTTGTGTTAACAAAGTCAATTATTATGGTAAATGTTTTACTCCTCTCAGTAGCTATAGGGAAATCACTCTACACCAGTTTCCTGTAGGACAACGTGAGTAGTGTTAGTATACTGAAACAGCCTCGCCTCTCCAAACCTTGTTCTTCTTTTGTAAAACTGTTGAAAGACGCGAGCAAAGGTAGGAGGTAGTTCTTACCGTCAGTATATGGATGCTGAGCTTCCTTGCCATCCATCTGGCTCTGACACCTGCCATCGATGTGAAATAGCTAGAGAACTGAATCTCGGCTCAATAAATCCCACAGCCGTGAAACGACTGATCAATGCTAAAATTCAGACGGTATGTTGCTCAAATCGAATGAAAAAACATGATACTAGCGCCTAGTTTCATATCATTTGGACCCTTATTTTTAATTCAGATAGGCCCGTCTGATGGCCGCGACCGTTCTAAAAATACGCGGGTGCAAGCTTCCAACGCCCCCTCATTAAAATACAATATCAACAGTTGTTTCCAAGGTCCGCATCAATTTCCTGTAAATGAATTTATATGCAAACCATGAAATTCATGGGTGGGTACTATCGAGGTTTTGAAAATATTGGAAAGATACATTTACTTTTCAAAATGCTCTGTGACAACACGATTGTATAATATCACATCAATAAACATGTAAAATAACGTAGTTATTTATCTTGATTTATCTTGATCACCAACGTACCGACAAAGAAGTTACATAGGTAATTACTCGTACTATGTGCATCGCACCGTCACTGTGACACACTCCAAAGAGTGGTACAGCCGATGATGGCCTGGAGACGAGGCGAATTGAGAAATTCGAAGAAGGGCGAGAAACGCCCCTGCAAACGGCCGTTTGTGGGCCCCACCAAGATTCTGCCCAGGGTGATTCATCTCTCACTGGTCACGGAAAATTCGAATTTTGAGACGCGATGATTCTGAGGATCAAAGGGAGAAGATAATATCCAGCGGCAAGACTGGTGAAGTTCGTGTGGGTCATTCCTCAAACTGGAGTTCCTGAGCTGGCCTGCTCAATCGGGCGATCGGGGCATCAATATTGCTCAGCCGAAAAACAAGATCTATAGCTAGTCGAACACAAAGAAAAATTTATCACCGATCCTCGGGACTTGAGGTGCAATTTTCCTTCAGGCTCACCCTCAAAGCACCTTATAATCTTACCTACGACTACGATTCTCCGATGGCGATGCGGAGGATGAAAGCTTTGCTAGTTGCGGATCATATGACCGGCTGATCAACCGACTGACAAGAGCATACAAATATTACTGATCGGCATTACACTGTGCACTATGACGTTGCCTAATGGAACCTTGATTTTGATGATAATGATGTAATTCTAAATTAATAACTCATGTTCTCTGTACCTAAATCGTATTATTGAGTTCAACTCAATCATAGTTCAGTTTCGTTCAAACGATTTTCAAGTATCAACCAATACCATAATTTGGAGTAGGTATTTTACGTTTGCGCGTTCGAGGAAGCAGGCACAGGTCCAATGATATTTATGCAATCTAAAAAATGGCATTCGACAGACTAGCTCCAACCATTCTCAAAAGGTTCCTACTCGGAATTTTTAGTACGTGAGAAAGTATCGCGGTAGGAGAATTCTGTCACCTGGCTGTAAATGATACCTACAAAACATTTTAATGACTCCGTTTTTTGCAGCCTGTGACAACCATAGACCTAGAAGACAGGCGATAACTAACTCCAAGTTAAGAGCGGTAAAGATTACGAGGGTGGTAGGTCAACTGATCAGTTGGTAAGAGGGCGATCCTCAGGCTCAGAAAAAATCTCCGGGAATTTCAAAAAAAAAAAAAAAAAAGATGCCACTGCGCTATTTACTCTCACCGACCGTACATTGTAGATGATTAAGAGAACTTTATAGTTATACTATTTCTTGCTCAACTTACACATCACATTGGCAATCTGTCTGCACAAATGCAATCAATCACATACAATCATAGATCAAATATTACTGAGTTGTTTTCACCTGAGTGTATTTGATCTAATATCATCCCACAGTCTTCAAGCACAAGTCTGGACATTTTTTGTTGTTTTCCTTTCTTTGGAATCCATATCTGTAAAACCCATAGGTACACATACCAGTGAGTGCATTAAAAAAATCAATAAATTACTGACAATGACTTATGCTTGATAGTATTTCTCATTATGTGATTGCTGTCCGAGTCTGCCCAAACAACATGCCAGTGTTCGAGGCAACCAAGGCGCCACTGAAATGGTAAGTAGCTTCCACTGCCTATCAATCCCGTCACGATGTGGCCCACTTTGCGAATTTTTTCAGGTGTTTATCTCGGTCTGGTCTGCAAGGAGACACACGCTCCAGCCTTAAAAGCTGAAGTGAGACATCATATATTTGGTTCGTACGATTACATAAAAATATGAATGCCGAATTTGGATGGTTATAAGTGCAGGAACCAAAAAATATGAACGTGTTAGTATAAGTAGGTACTTAGATTTCATGTAGTAATCCAAAAAAATGTCGCCTCAATATTTGTAACTACGAACATGAGTTTAAAGATGGGAAAATCCGGAATAGGACAAAAAGGGGACCAAATTTGAGTTTTTGTTTGTCAACATCGGCTAAAATTCTGGTTTGTCTAAATCAGTGGAAGCTATAAAGGTCGGTGTCTTAACAACTTTGGTAGTCGCATTTACAATTAACTCGCAATAAAAATCTCTCAAGATGAGTTTTCTCAAAATCCCTGATTTTGTCAAGTTGCTTCATTTACAAGATTTTTTTTCGACTTAACTTCACTTGTCCATAACTTCCTTAGTTACTTTCTGTTATCAACCTCGTTGTCACCCTCTATTCGGCCATCAATATCGCCACCTACGCCTGAGGAAGAGGTCGGTATTCAGCACAAACCAACATAATTACAACGAAAGTTACAGCACTCCAAAACGTGATGTCTCATTTAGGTTATTTGACCATAATTTGCAGCGTTTTCAAACAGTTATAACTCTGCTTCTACTGAACTGATCGGGTTCAGATTTTGAACTCTTCCTCAGGGAGACCCAGTGAACAAGTGTGCCTAATTTTAGCTATTAAAGCCGTCTATAACCTACTCCTAAAAACTGCCCCTCCCCCCTAAATGGGGAAACGGTGAGGGGGGGGGGGGGGACAAAATGCACAAAAGGCACTTCCTTGAAGAATAACTAAGTGTGTGCACGAATGGTGCTCGATCCTTCATGTCTACGAGGCTGTAGCCCTGTCAAAGAAGAACAATGACAATAAGAACAACAACGAGAACACGTAAAACTTGCTAGAAAAACTTGAGAAATAGCGATTCGCAAACTACCATAACTCCGGCACCTTATGGTCCCGAGGGTTATACCTTGTGGTATACGTCCTCAGGGACCCCTCGAGGATGGCTATACCAAAAAACAACTCCGAAGACCGGCCGGAGGCCGAGTTACACGGTGAAAAAAACCCTTCTTGTTCTGTCGTATAAACAGTGTTATTGGCCGCTTTCCAGTTTTTCTGTTTTCTTTGTGGGCAGGATGCTCCCGCGTTCATAGATCATATTTGTGATGGTATGTAATATGTATACGGCAACAAATTTTGAACCCTTTAATTTTGTAATTTGTGTTGTGTAATGGAGTAAGGCTTCTTCTCGTTCATTTTCCTTACCGCTACATCTGAGAAATAATTTTGTTTACTTGGCTTTTTCTCTGCCAGTAGTGCCACTGAACGATAACAAATTTCATTGTAAGTGCTAACAACAACTCTTTTTGTTGTTGCATTAAAAGCAAACAATTCTTTATATTCGGTACCATGAGAATTATTTATCCATATATGAGAACATAGAATCTATCTATATAGTTACTTACTATCGTACAAATTAAAGGAATCTTTGGAAAGATCATCGGCACCTAAATAAAGCCAGAAACGCATTGGTAATAGTTCACAACCTAACCAAAAGTTGAAAAACATGAGGAAAACTCTTGAAAATTTCAACTGGCTGAAAACATACGCAGATAAAACAAAAGCACATTTCAAGTGCAACTTCCTTGAAGCCCCGTATTTCTTTGAAGTTTCATAACTTTTATTTTCTTTGGTACTTCATGCTGTTATCAAAATTATGGGCGCCGCGCCGTTAGGATAGTCGTTAAATTTTCTCTATCGATACATTTAAAAAACCTCTGGACGTGTGGGCACGCTCTAGCTTCCACACATCGTCAGTTCGATTTATATACCTGCATGAGCACACGAAAGTTAGATTTTGATGAAAATCTTGCCAGAGTCTATCTGTGGACCGCACATACCCTCCAAATCAGCTCCTTTTGTTCGTTATTTCGATAAGATCGATATTGAGGCTACAAGGAATTGCTTATCTACCGAAAGACTGGCGGACTGGGCATAAAGGCACGGAAACCAATTTGGTCGTTGATGTCTGAAACGCAAAACGCGAGCGGAAATGCAAAAGAAGGGGGTTTGAGAAAATTGCACGGATCTAGTTGAAGAATCGCTACCTGAAGTGTCTTTATAGCATATTATGTAAATATACTAATATATAATGTCGTCGGTGAATATTCCCAATTAGTCGACTTACCATCCCCAACCAGCTTGCTAAATCATCCTGATAGTGAACCTAATTAATGAAATCTTAAGATTAGATTAAGCTCAGCTCAGATGGCAAACACCTTTGGTGTCGTCTAGGGACGCTCGTGAAAACCCCGGGAAGTACCGACCTAACATGAAGGTGTACTTTAATCCTAATGTACTTTAATACGAGGCCCAAGGCGCTGTCGGGGCGAAGGAGTCTGGTTCTGTCCCACGGTTCTGTCCTTAGCACTTTTGGTTACCCTCCTAACGTCTGGTCGACCAAGTAATTCGTGCGTCATTGAAAGGGGGAGTGTTCCTGTCTAATGAGCTGATTTTAATCGATCTGCATAATCAAGGCCTCATAATTATTATACCGACGAACTGTATCAATATAGCCTGCAGTTTTTTTAAGACTTCCGGTTCTTTCAAAACCCTAAATAACTATGGGTGATTATCCTGAAGCTGAAGAGGGAGGGATTAGGGAGGGTCAATCTTATTTTACGACACATACATAGGTATGTATAATTATAAAAATTGTTGGAATCAGGAATGGATTCAGAATGCTCTGAAACGAAAAGACTTCAAAAAAGTCCGAACTAAACATTTTGGACCCATTGTTATAGCCTATTCGCATGGAAACAAATTCAAGTGATTGATAAACTAAAATTAAGGCAATCGGCATCTAGAACCCTGGCTTCTGAGGGGGTTCTTGAAAACAACGAGGTGGAATTTCAATTATGTTCATTGTATGAAGCGCGTCCCAGAAACTGCATCCCTTAATTTTTCCTGGGTCTTTCCATTTTGGTTCATTCTGAGCTGCGCTTCATTCATGATAAATTGGTGGGGGACCATCAAGGACCCAGTGCCTCACCTACGCCGTTCAAGATTATCATAAGGAAGCACTCAACTTTACGACTTCTCTGCCCGTTATGTCTTACTTGTGTTTTTTCTTCCTGTGAAATAGGAACACAGAATTTTAACACTCACTTCCTGTTAAACCGTTTGGAGAAGGAGCTGAGACAAAAAAAAAAGGAAAAAACTTGTTCCTAGCCAGAGTGATGAAGGTTAGTAAACTCAATTTATGCGTGTTCGAATAATCCCGGACGGACCAACGTGATGATGATGATGATCAACGTGAATATAGTTAATGTTTAGCATACTACAAGTACAACTAAGCGTTAACTTGAATTTTGAATTGAAAATAAACTTTCATTCGCTCTGAATTGGTGGTGATATACAGATAAGGGATGTATCTAGCTTGATGCTGTACGTATGGGCTCCATCACCAATGGGTTATCCAGTTGAGTAGTTTTTTTTTTGTTGCATGAAACAATAGGTTTTTACAGCCATGGGGATTTAGATGCATACTAATCAAAATAATTAAACTTGAAAATTCAGACCACTCCTCATTAAAAACCTGAATATACATGGATAGAGTTTCAAATAGTTGGAGGCAAGTATGTATACATACTAAGTTTACTTGGCCATTTAACTCTTGTGTTGCCTTGCCCAAAATATTTTTGATTGTTGCGGTAGCGTGGGCATTCGATGATGAGGTGACTGAGGGTTTTTTCCACTCTGTTGCAGGAGGATAATTGTGGCGAAGTTCCGGGGCGAATACGATTCAAATAAGGTGAAAATGAAAGGGGGTCGATTCTGATTGGCTGTACAAGTGAAAGGGAGGGACAGAAAATGAAAGAATGGTGAGGGGAAGGGGGGACATCGAAACAGGTATAACAGTACCTATATATTTTTGTATATTAGTGGAAATAGACAACCTTTCAATAACTCCGTTTTAGGTTTCCACGATTTCATCGCGAGTGATTTATTTCGTATCAAATAAGGTGTGCCAGTGCCTTGACGGTTTATAATTTGGTAGACCATCTGTTTTTTTGTTTTTTGCTTCATTTCTTCGTGGTAGGGTTGTGTTTTAGCTTTTGGAAATGGGGAGCAGAAGTATTTCCCTGGATGGTACGAAACATACAATACTTGAAATTTATTGCTCATTGTTTTCTGAAAATGTTTGATTGTAATCAGTAATGTCAATTTTCAGGTTGCTTATTTTTTCAATTAACTTCTTAACTTTCAAGTCCACTGTCGATTCCCTGCTACGCCTACATGTGCCTTAGCCCAAATTAATATAATCCCCCCCCCCTCCCAAACACCCTGCTGTGAAAATTTACCCGCCAAGAAAACCTCGGTTCGTCAAAAATTTATCAAGGAACAGTCGCTTCACGTCGCGCAGGGAAAAACGCGATGAGCCCCTTCAATTCACTAACTAGATTATGCCACTCTACCTCCATGTCCTATCGACAATCGGAAGCCTGAATTGGGGGAGAGTTACTTCTCTTCGAACTGCTTGAATTGTAATGGTTTGAGTATACATGCAAATAAGTCTACCCTCTACACTTTTCTTGAATTTATTCCAGCTTTGGTGAATCAGAATCATCAGGCTTGCTCTATCAAAAGTGGCCGAAGCTCAACTTATTCGATCTGGCACCTTTCGTCTATGAATCCCTCCAACTCCCCAACTTTTACGATCAAGAACGCACGGATCTGGCAATACAAACCCGAGTAGCGCACTGAAGTATTCACGACGTCAAATTCTCCCTTATCGTTCGTGCCCATTTTCGATCTAACAGAAAGTTAGATTTAATGTTTCTTATCAATCTTAATTTAGTTTCTTATCAAACTTTTTTTTCCTCCCTCACAACAACTGAATACTGTACTTGGCGTGTTTGTGACACATGGGCGCACTATTCTACTATTGAGTTACCCCTTGAATTCATTTATCTAGCATCTAGGTAGTTGATTACGTTCAAAACTGGATGATGATGGCATAATAACCGGATCGACCTGAAATCAGGCTTCCAATATTATCAGACCATCCCTAAACTTGACTCCTCGTAGGGAGATTCAAGGCTGAATCAGAACTGATCAGGCTGATTCAGGCTGAATTTGATGAAATTTATAAGAGACGATTTCTAGACACCAACCCAAATATCATTCAAATTCTAGCTCATTCCGAGAATCCCATAAAATTTCATTTCATTTCAGACCACCTAGGTGGGTAGATATGGGCGCTGTACAACGGAAACCTAATTATTTACTTATTTATTTCTAATATATATATGCAGGATTAGTAGCCCTTTTCAGTAGTTAAATCCTATAAATCAGCCTTCGAGAAATAAATAAATACATTTTACGAGTGGAAAAAAAATTAGTTGAAATGAAATCCTTTTTGTGTGGGAATAATATACCTAGGTGTGAAAAATAGCACATGAGTAGAGAGCACTGTACAAAACAAAGTTAGTAGAAGAGAACAGCTCATTGGAGCTCAGAATATGAATGCGGAATAAAGTTACCGAATTATTCCGTCAATTTCTTCTTGATAACTTCAGAGGAGTCCGACCAAAAGTCCAACGATGCTGGGAAGGTGTTTGCTGACCTCCGTATACGGCCAGTGGAAGAGTTCACTCCGTAATTTGTTGTGTGGAATTCAGGGTAAAAAGGAGTATCATTCTTTGTGGCTCTGGGTGGTACTGTAATATTCAAACGAGCAAATAAATTTGGTGACTCGTACTCAGACTTGAGAATCCTCAACAGAGTCACAACGTCATTCTCCGTTGCTCAGAGAGTCGAGCCTCAGAATCTTTCTCATGGCGTCATCAGAAAAGTAACCGATGGTGTTGCATTTAAGGAAAGCCATTTTGAGACATTTTTGTTGGACCCTGTCTATTGAATCAATATAAATTGAATAGATCGGATTCCAGATCACGGATGCGAACTCAAGGTGACGCTGAACGATGGCAAAATAAAGCAGCTTTATAGTGGAGAGGCAACGAAAACGGAATTCATAAATCCAAGTTGCTTGAATGCTTTTGAGACCATGTTTGAGATGTGGTCTGAAAAGCGAAATTGGACTCTATCAAGCCTCCCAAATCCTTCACTCATTCAACGCGCGTGAGGGTGTTTCCGTCTATGTAATACTGGTGGTCAATTCTCAAGGTACGGGCTCGAGCGAAGGAGATCACACTGCATTTGTTAATACAAATTTTCATGGATTGGTCACGGCAGAAGGAGCTGAAAGAGTCGAGAGCCCGCTGAAGCACCAGAGCATCGATTTGGTCACGTATTCGATGGACAAATCTGACGTCGTCAGCGTACATTAAGAAATTTACGTCATACATGTGACCAGGGAGACTGTCCATGAATAGGATAAACAGGATCGGTCCAATGTGAGATCAAACGGCCGTGAAATATGCTTCTCGACGCAAACAATTTGGTTCCCACCAGTGAGGTAGGGTGTAATCACTCGAGCAATGGTCCACCAACACCGTAAATTTTGCCAACAGCAGGGGGATAGAAAGCTTATCAAAGGCTTCTGATAGATCTGTATAGATGGTATCGACCTGGTAACCTTCTTCAACAGCTCCAAGAACAACCTGCTCTAACTCCATTAGATTGGTCACAACAGAGCGTCCCGATAAGAAACCATGCTGGCTGCCGTGAATAACGCTTTTGTATACTCCAATAAGCTCTTCGACCACCAGGCTCTCCTGCACCTTTGGGATCTTCTGATAGTTTGCAAATGGGTCTTTAGTTGCTGACAAGACATCTCGCATCCGACTTGAATACCGGTACCACAAAAATGAGCTTCCATACTGCGGGAAAACGTCCGAACATAAGCTCAGATTGAACAATAAAGCCAGCGACCTATCTAGCGAATGGCAACAGCTCCTCAGTACTGAGAGTGGTACACCATCAGGAACTGGGCCCTTGCTGCCTGGGCCCTTGCTGCGGTCAAGACGTTTCAGCTAGTTGAGGAGCCTCTGCTCGGAAATATAATGCGATAAAATTAGTTCATAAAATTATTATGGGACCATCTAATACATACTAACCATCAATGGGTGGGTGTGTGGCCAAATAAAAAAAAAAAGTTGAATTCGAAATAACTTTAAAACATCACATAAAACACAAACACAACATTAAATCATACCACCAAACATCAAGTTTCAGCTCATTTCGACTGTTTTTTCAACTCGATTTTTTCGATTATGCGCTTCACTGATTTTTCATTTGCGCATGCATAGACAAATGTTACACTCGGAATTTAATGAAATTAATAGGGGACCGTCAGAATACCGCATACATCCTTAAACATAATGTCAGCTTATATAGACCGATTTTCGTATTTCTCGAGAGTTTTAAACACACGCACACACACGCACACGCGCACGCACATGCACACATACAAAACACAACACAACACACATATGTATAATATACATGAAAGAGTGAACATTTAGATCTCCGATGCATGAAACGGATTTTGGAGGGGTTTCCGGTTCACAGGGAGCATCTCTGGAATGTTGGAACGAGCCAAATAGCTACATTTTCTTTGAAAATTCGCTAAAAAAATAAAGTTTAAAAGTGGGAAATTGAGTTAATGCATCAGTCACTTCTGAGGGGAAGAGGCCCATAACTTGAAACGCGATCTTAATTTGTGTTTCCGTCTCCTGCTTTTGGGTAACTGCAGTCAAGCTTTTCCGTTTGTTTTCAGTGTTGTGGCTTGAGAGTGGTGGAGCTCTGAACAATGTATTCAAAATATAGCGTGGCGTACCAAGTCTAAAACCTTTAGACCCCCCCCCCCTCCCCTAACAAGTCCTAGGTTGGATATACCCCATGGTTGAATCAATCCCGACGTCCCCCTACTTTCCTTGGACCCATAGACCTGGTCTGTGATCACACTATTACAGCTCAGAAGGTGGAATATTTTTCCAGGTCTTCTCAACTTGGAATGAGGAATCACAACCTTCATCTTTCCCATTTTACGAGAGCTATATCTCTTGCACATTTGCTAGTGAAACTGAAAAGTAATTATCGTACATAGCGCATTTTACGGCCGTATGTTCGACAGTTTACGATCACTATGGCGGGTCGTGTATTTTCTCAGAGGCATCACCGCCGCGAGGCTTAGAAAACGTCGAGGTTTCAATGATGTACCGTGAAATGAATTGACGTCGGTGGGTGACCTGACGAACGAATAAGAGGAGAAACCGGAAAAATATTGAGTGAGCAATGAATTAGCAAGTGATTATAACGCCAGCTGTTTCTGCAGGGTGAAGTAATTCCTGGGTGTGGAATTCATAAAATCACAAAACATGTGAATAAATGGAAACATCTAACCAAGTATAATTCATGGATTACTTGGCTCGGTGCGGAATTTGGTTGCACGTTTTATTATATCAGTGGAAGCCCATTCCTATAGATACTGTAGATATACAGCTAGAATTTGAAAAATAACTGTAGTACCCAAGTTAATTTCCAATGATTGTCTTAGACTACACTACCTAAAGACCAACCCGTAGCCACCTATAAAGTTCTGCCCATTGAGACCGTTTTTTCCTATTTGAAAAGTTATTGTTACTTACTTTGATTTCAGCCAATACCTAATCGAGGTATCAGAACGCATATTACGATTTTTTCTCTCGCAGAATGTACCAAAAGGTTTTAGCAAATTTTCGGGGGAAATACACTAGTGTAATGTAGTAGTTGCTTTCCCACTCAATGGGTCCAAAAATTTTAGTACACACATTTTGAAAAGTATTCCGAAATAACACCATTTTAGATCAGATTCGAGTTTTATGGATTAAAATCGTTTAAAATATCTATACAATAACCAAAAGTTGTACAGAGTTTTTAGCGAGTCTTGACCAAAAAAATCTCCAGTTCGGCTCACTATTGATTTATTATTTTTAATAATGAACCTCTGGAATCAAGCATAAAAAAATTACCTCCCTCAAAATTTGGTGGTTTCCGCTTCAAGGTACGCAGAACCCGAAAATGGAACAAAAACGTTTCGGTCATTCTTTCTTAGTTACCATGAACGAAAATAATGAAATTTAGTTTATTGGTCCCATTTTGGGTCTAGTAGGTCCGTGAAGCTCGGCGTTACTGGTCATCTCTGAGGGGTGAAAAATAGGGGTTGAGGTTTCCAGGATGCCGTTATCTCGAAATTTTTTACGTTTATCAATACTTCTTCAACTTGGAAATTTTTTGAGACCACCTGGAGCATTGCACGTGCAGCCGTTCGTTAACAGTAAGGCCCTGAAGTTGACCGAAATGCTTCGTCAACATGATCGCGATGATGGTATACATCCATCCAACCCATACATCATTGCTAGGGAAGAACTGATTATAATCACACATGGCTGTATGGAATCGAGTTGGCTGTTCCGAAATGTTATTTGACTTGAAGAATGATGGTTATTTTGGATTTTGTTGATAGCACCGCTAGCCTTCACATCGTGTCACCACTGGGTCCTCATTTTGAATGGTTTAGCCGGGTATACGTACTTGATTTCTCCGTTGCTCGTCATCCATTGCCTGTTCAATCGCCCTATGACCTCTCACGTCGCCTAATCAATGATTACGGTAATTTAACTCATAATTTTATTTGTTCTGTTGTTTTCAACTGGAGTCCTCGTCGAGCTTTCGTGAGAGTTCGCCGGTGGCTGGTGTCTTGGTTGTACTGAGGGCATCTTATCGTATAATCCTCCCTACCGCACTTACTCATCACCTCGACTCCTATCAACATGTGTCATTGAGCTGTCATCTAAATAGTACGGAGTCAACAACTATTGAGATGAGCTGTTCTTTTTTTCTTTTTAGCGCACATTCTCAACAAAATTTTTACAAATGTTAATTACACTTCCATGTTATTGAGCAGATAGTCCCCAGTATGGGCTAGGCTCGTGTTTGGTGAATGTGTCGGCTCTGTACATGTATTGCTATACTTAACTGTTACAATTTTGTGGTATAATTGTATTGTCGTTCTTCCATGCCGTCCAAACCCCAGCTCAGCCAGCCCACCTGGAAAAACTTCGTGGTGCTTTGAGGAATCGTATCGAGGGAGGGGAAAATGATTTGACTATTAGGTACGTGCATCGAGTGCCTAGAATAGTTTCCACTGCCTCCAGCCGGTTCTCACGTATCGAAAAACGGCCAGTCTTCCAGCTAAAACATTAGCTGGATTCTATCAAAATTTGAGGGGACTCAGCACCAAACTTTCATCACTATGTTACCAAGCCCTCCTCCTCACATACGATATAACTTTGTTAACTGAAACCTGGCTGACTAACTCTGTAAACACACAAGAACTTGGATTTACCAACCACAACGTTTACCGAACAGAACGTTCTGCTTCTTATTGCTGTAGCTAAACATATCAAATCCATCAAATAATGGCAGTCGGATGACAGTGCGGAGCACCTGTTCATTATACTACCAGAATATAAAAAATTTTGGGATGTATAATATCTTCCCAACTACCGGTCACCGTCATTTCTGGAGGCGCATCTCGAGGAGCTCGAAGCTGTATCAAACGCTTTTCCTGGCTTTGAATTTATTAATGGCTGGAGATTACAATGTACCCGGTGTATACTGGGACTCTGGGAATCTCGACATACAACCAACCACCGGGCCTAAGTCCAAGGGGCCGCCTGTTCCACGAATCTGTTCATTGCCACAACCTACATTTTTAAGACAACCAACGCAGCAGGGAATGCGATCGACCTTTTGTTCAGCAATTCGGATGGTGTTTTGGTTCGGGCTCGTGATCCGCTTCTAGATGCCGACATTGCTCATCCCCCGTTTAAATTTCTGCTACCCCGGTCAGTACAGTTTCCTTCAGTTCATCCTTCAGAGAGATTCGCCTAAAACATCAAGAAAGGCGACTGTTTGGCAATGAGTCAGCACCTCTCCAGTTGCGACTGGTCACCTTGTTTAGAGTTACCACTCAGTGAAGCTCTCGCCTACTTTTATAACACCTTGCAACATGATATTGGAATTTTTGTACCAAAACCATACCGTTCTTCAACAGTTTTCCCCGCTGGTCCTCTCCGGAACTCTCCGACCATGTGTACCAAAACAAACTCGCCCATGCAACCCATGTAACGTTACAGATCACCGGTATTTATTTATTTATTTATTTATTTATTTACAATTTAAACGGGCGAACCCAATTACAAAGAATAATGACATGAAAGTACATAAATACAAAGTAAGTAATAGTAATAAAGAGGCAAGCATCAAAAAGCATAACAATAAATATATAGGTAAGCACTAAGGCGAAGGAACAATTTAGGAAGGACAAACACTGAGGGTGAAATAAATGGGAATCAAGTTCGGGTCAGGATTAGAGTTTTCATGGTGGCGACGCTGGATGATAAAATGTCAATATCTGGTGCCCTAGCAAGGAGGGCATTCGCTTCTCTGGGAATTCGGCAGATGGGCCGGAAGTACAAATAGTTGGTGGGATTAAATGGAACCATAAAGGGTGACATCGATCGGGAGTTGAACTGCGGAACAGCGAAGTTAATAAGCGAGAGGAGCTCAGCACAATCCAAACGTCCATTCAGCAACTTGACAAGATAGGCCATATCGGCGCATTTCCTGCGATCCTCCAATGACACTAGGCCACATTTTGCCATGAGCTCGTCATAATCCACTCTTTCAGCCGGTATATGGAGCCTATATGCTATAAATCGCAGGAACTTGTGCTGGACCCTCTCGAGCTGGGCAATGTGGCAACTGTAGTAGGGAGCCCAAACTACAGAAGCGTATTCAAGGATGGGGAGGACCAACGACTTGTACAACAGGACCAACGCCGGAATACTGGAAAAGTCACGTGTGTGGCGCTTGAGAAAACCCAAAGCTTTCATAGCCCTACTAGAAACAAGGTCAATGTGATGGGAGAAGGATAGCCTAACATCTAGCCAAACTCCCAAGTCCTTCACAATGGATACCCTCCTCAGAGCGGTGCCTTCAATTTGATACTCAAAGGATAAAGGGGTGTGAGAGCGTGAAAAGGAGGCTACTGAGCATTTGCTGGTATTCAGGAAGAGATTATTGGAAGTGCACCACACTCCCAATCGATCCAGACCCATCTGCAAACGCCGGCAATCCTCAGGCGACCGCACGCAAGAAAATATTTTCAGGTCATCAGCAAAAATTAGGAATCGAACGTCTTTAAACAACTCAGAAACTCCATTTATCATCACCAGGAAAATCAAAGGTCCTAAGTGAGATCCCTGCGGCACACCCGAACCCGCGACAAAAGCCTCCGAAAGGGTATCCTTAATTCTGACCCTCAACCGTCTCCCCGTGAGGTAACTCGCCAACCAACTCAAAAAAGAGCCGTGGATGCCCAGGGATTCCAGGAGCGACAAAACATGTCGGTGTGACAGCTTGTCAAAAGCCTTAGAGAAATCTGTCGAAATCGCATCCACCTGCACCCCAGACTCAAACCCCCTCATGACATATTCCTGGAATACCAATAAATTCGTCATGGTTGACCTACGGCGAACAAAACCATGCTGCTCCGGGACAATACACCGTGAGAAATCAGAATAAATACGCGAGACAACTAGTTTCTCTAGAACTTTAGGAATAGTTGATATGGTGCATATGGGCCGATAATGCTTGATTTTGGACTTATCACCTGATTTATGTATAGGAGTAACGTAGGAGCATTTCCAAGATTCAGGGAAGGTACCAGATCTCAGGGAGCTATTGAATAGGGCGGCCAAAGGAAGCGAAAGCGAGGAACAACAATGTTTTAATAGAATGGGAGGAATGCCGTCGGGGCCTATGACTGAAGACTACAATAATTTCTCTATCTGCGCAAACAATGTAAATCACTCTCTAATAGAGATTACACAGCATACGCAGAGGGTGTTCAGAATGGCCTTGCGTCGGATATCAAGTCATTTTGGAACCATGTGAATCACCGTGATGGATAACATGAAATCCCTAGGCGTGTGAGACTGGTTGACGAGGTGGCACGCACATCCCAAGATATTGCTTATCTGTTTGCCAGTTATGTCCCATCGGTATTTGTGAAGCCTGTTGAAACTTCGCCATCATACCCAGTGGTATTTCTGGCAAAGTTAATTTGAGTAAAAATTAATTTAAAATTGATTGGAAGCAGACGCTTCCTATTAGATGCCGATTTTTCATGAATACATATAGATCATTTGCATAAGCTGTTGAATAAGGCGAGTATAATTTGAAAGAGGACATAGAAACTAATCAGGATCGCGTGGAAGGATGTGAAACCAAATATGTTTTAGAGGCAGGAAGGGCGTAGACGCGCTCGAGCGGGAAGCAGGTTTGAGGAGTAAACCACATGTTGTTCGCACCACCTAACGCCACCACATCCTCCCCGAAATTCTTGACTCACTTGTAGGACTTTTGGAGGCATAGGAAAAAACCGTCATCCCTGATGAATGAGACTTCATGGTGGAGAACGATCGGCGTTTCATCTAAAGGGTTATTTCCGCTAGTGTAAAAATTAATCCTACCATACCTCCTGGAGGAGTCAGTCGTCACTAGCTGGTTGAGAACTCTTCCAGAAGGTATGGTAAGATTGAGAAATTTTGGGTTACTTGGCTTGGCCCATAATTCGGTGGCAAATTTTATGATATCCCCCCCCCCCCCCCGCCCGATCATCTTTCCGGTTCCCGTTGCCCTCTACTAACTGGATTTGATGTCCAAACTACCAAAATATTACCCACTTGTCATTGTAGTTATATAGCCCTTTCGGTTTTCAAAATGTTGATCATCCATGGATCTACCTACAACTTCAGCTCTCTACGGCTATTTTATCGAGAGATTTCCCATAAATCTCCCATCAAACTATCCCATGAAACTACTTCAATGATGTACGGATTTCATTGATGGATTCACCCCCGCTGTTGGCATAGGGTGTTATTTCTGGGATTGGGCTGAAACGCACGGGATTCCGGTTTGAACGTTGAATACATGTACAGATCGTGAGCCAGCTCTAACTCGTCTGCTTTCATCGTACCCAACATACTAAGTACCTATTTAAGTCAGGTGAGCAGGCATTTCAGGCTGGGGCTTTAAATCTGAATGCCCTACGGGCGTCGCGGCCATGATCCTCTCAGGAGGTTAGGAATTTGTTCCGATCATTTCGCTCCAGGTTACCATGGGCGTTCGGATTCGGATCCAATCCGCCGCCCCAATCACAACCACTAAGTAACAGAGCGTCAACGCGCTCGGCCACCGGATCACGCCAACTGAGAAGTAAGTACAAACAAAGGAACTATCCATAGCAGCTCGGGCTTGGTCTTCAGCGTTCTTTTTTTTACTGCTTCTTCTCTTTGTCGCGGTTTCCTTTAAGAATTCTATATTCCAGGAATGGTTCATTCTGTGCGGCGAACTTTGCTCACAGTGAACACATCGTTTTTGGGAGCGTGAATACCGATGATGTAGTCAGTTTTGAACCAAACTCCAGAAAACAAACTCCGATACAGGGGAATAATTTTTCTCTACGCAGTACTCTTTGAATTTCTTATACAATTCATTCAACGATTCATACTCTTAGGGCAAGTACTTGTGGTTTATTATTCTGTGAATAATAATTGCCTGATTGCTTGTTCTTCATAACGGGGTTGTGAAAGTGAATCATCCATTGGTGGAGCTAGCGAATCATATATAAGGCAGAAATCGGATATCATGGATTGAGTATTTTGATGTAATCCATCTCCCAAAAAGTTAAGACTCCCAGGGCTCTTTCAGTGAACTTACCAACCCAGTTGACACCTATTATCGGGAATAATCAGATTTATAGTTATATTGCCTACCCTCTAATCCATTCCTATCTACATTTTTAGAGGGATTAAGGCAAGTTTCTAATAATCTATACATATAATAAAACAGTGTCTGTTTGTTTGTCTGTCTGTTTGTTTGTCTCGGCATCAATTGAGAACGGCTGAACGTAGAAAGTTGCGGCTGGTACCATTTGACGCAGAATTTATCTGGGAAGGTTTATGAAAAATCCGCATTTGAATCTGTCCATCCGTTGAAACGCTATGAATGAAATACTACTAAAAAACGTGTTATAATCACTTCTATGAGGACGTTTATGCTTATAATAACTTTGAACGGTTGGACGTAAATCCGATTGTAATTAGATTCTGGATTCAGCTCGACGAGTACATTCAAGTGGTACTTCTATCAGGATGTTAGTGGGAGGGGGGTACAGGTTATGAGAGGGGGGGGGGTCTACAGAAATTTCAAAACTACTTGACCAATTGGAGTGCAACTTTGGGAATTTGTTGTGTGAACATTGAGGAATGTTTCTAACCAGGTAGGGAGGGTTCATAGGATACGGAGGGGGGGGGGGGGTTAAAGGCAGTTCTATACATATAATAAAACAGTGTCTGTTTGTTTGTTTGTCTCGGCATCAATTGAGAACGGCTGAACGTAGAAAGTTGCGGCTGGTACCATTTGACGCAGAATTTATCTGGGAAGGTTTATGAAAAATCCGCATATGAATCTGTCCATCCGTTGAAACGCTATGAATGAAATACTACTAAAAAACGTGTTATAATCACTTCTATGAGGACGTTTATGCTTATAATAACTTTGAACGGTTGGACGTAAATCCGATTGTAATTAGATTCTGGATTCAGCTCGACGAGTACATTCAAGTGGTACTTCTATCAGGATGTTAGTGGGAGGGGGGTACAGGTTATGAGAGGGGGGGGGGGGGGGGTCTACAGAAATTTCAAAACTACTTGACCAATTGGAGTGCAACTTTGGGAATTTGTTGTGTGAACATTGAGGAATGTTTCTAACCAGGTAGGGAGGGTTCATAGGTTACGGGGGGGGGGGGGGGGTTAAAGGCAGTTAGGGTTGGCATTGGGGAAGGTTTCTGATCAGTTGAGGAGGGGGGGATACAGGCATATTAAAATACATGACCGTTGGCTCCATTTATTTAAATCGCAGCAACACGCGTCGGTTCAAATAGTATAATATATCATAAAACAGTGTCAGTCTGTTTGTTTGTCTCGGCATCGATAAATGAGAACGGCTGAACGTAGAAGGTGGTATCTGTTATGAGTGGGGCCTGTCCTAAAGGGGGTGTCTGTTCTACCGTTGCGAAGCGCGGGTATACAGCTAGTTTATATCATAAAACTGTTATGAGTGGGGCCTGTCCTAAAGGGGGTGTCTGTTCTACCGTTGCGAAGCGCGGGTACACAGCTATACGACATAAGGACATAAATTAATTACGACTCACCTGATCCTTGCTGAACTGCTGCAAAGCTCGATGAACCATCAGCCGCCGAGCTTCGCGGACTAACTACTAGACCCCAGATGGTACCTACAAACCAAATTTAATTCATTTTGGTTCATGGTAACTAAGAAGAGTCAAAGTACGGCGTACGGGCAGAAATGTTTTTTATTCCATTTTCGGATTCTACATACCTTGAAGGGTGTTTTGATGGGTGTTATTTTTTCCATGCTCGATTCCAAAGGTTCATGAAAATAATAAACCAAAATAAAAAGTATAGCAACAAAAATATTTTGTAATCGAAAAAATAACATTATAGTGGTTGTAGAGACCTCTAAGAAACAGGTTCACAATAAAAACTCTTTTCGATAGGCAACGAAAATATGATGATGGTATAATGGAGATCTCTTAAAAACTGAAGTCAAATGGGTGCCTAGGTAACTTGTACCTACATTGAGGTGGGGACAATTTTAACCGCACATACTTCGGTATCTTTTCAAAAACCTAATTCCCCTCCTATAAAGATGAATCAGCCCCTATTTGGAGTTTTAGCTTCTTAGATTTTGATGTGATCATTGGAGATCAAAAGACGTCAAATCTCCCAATCACAAGTCGGCGCCAAGTAAACCTACCGTGGAGGTTCAGCCAAAACCCGATAGACGGCAATCCTTCGGACTCTGAGAGGCTACCATGCCATCTTCACCCACCCTTCTGCCTTCTGGCTGGGAAGGCAATCCTGTTAGTTACTAGGTCTAAACAGGAAATGATGAGCCTACCATCCTAATCCAAATAAGAGCAAAGTAGGATCACTAGGTAATGATATGGGATCGTTAGATGTTTGACGTAGGTAATTCTGATCAAATGGAGGTAGTATCTATCATTCCCAGGTGACTATTGATTGTATGAAAATTGTAGAAGTGATCGACCGTCAGCAGTTGATTTATACTGTATGAACAAACGGTAAATATTTCATGAAATTCCATTCTTTGTTTGAGCCCCCTCCCCCGACCAACATTCCTCTGGCGCAAATTCGGATAATTTACTTAGGCGTTCATCAGATATTTGTCCAATCGGAAGACTATTCACTATAGTTAATTGAACAGATTGGAACAAATCTGCGGGTCATAGGGCCGAAAAATCCAAACTCACCAACCCTTTACTCTACAAATTTTATTCTGATCCAACATCAAAAATGTTAGAGGTAGGTGCATCACCCGCAAGTTGGACATTTTCAGAGATATTGCCCTAATTTTCCATGAAAAGGAAAAACGCTATTCATGGTTTAGTAACTTATTAAATTCAAAAAAAAAACGTGCCCGCTCTCCCCTGAACACACCCATCTACTCGTACATTCTCGCTGAGTTTCAGAAATTTTGTTTTCAGACCGATGGTATGGGAGAAACGTTTAATCTTGACTGATGACAAGCACAGATAAACAATCGCGTCAAAATCGGTTCAACCAATGCTTCACTAAGTTATTCGTCAAACATTATGATCAGGTGGTGGTGACCGTCAACTGATGAGCTTCCCCATCTAATCGGCTCACTCACAGAAATCGTTCTGGTATCGTTGAATCGTCACAGAAATTTCATCGCGTCCGAATTCGACGTGGAAATTTGTGAATTCGCTCGAGCTTTTCCCATTCACAAACGTGTTTATTCAAATGAAGTCACTCAAGAAGGCCGAACATACTACGAAGAAAGTGGGTGTATACATACATCTAGAAAGTATGAACTATAACCTGCGGAGGGAAACTTTCCCATACCTAATATTTCAAAAACACCTTTCCGAGATCAGTGCATTTGACTGATGCACAGACAGACAAACCAACCGAAGAACAGAATGTATAGTGATTATTACCTAATATAAATAGACAAAGAGAAGATAGATGGTTTGAAATAGATAATTATATGGTCCAAAAAAACGAAATTGTTGCAAACTTCTCGTTGGTACCTACTTTTAAATTTCATAAAGTTACTTAAAATTATGCTGAATTATGATACAGTATGCGGTTGGGGGGGGGGGGGAGGGGTGGAACTCGTGTTACAACAGCTTCCTCGTATTTTAAACATGATCGAATATATTATTGACAGGTATATATTACAGTGCGTAGATTTTAGTAAAAGGAAAAAAGGAAAAAGGAAATGGAAAACATATGGGACCAAAAGTCACCCCCCAACTACAGTCCAAGCGGATTCAGAGGATGATGCGAAAAATCTTGCGTGTTAGTGTTAGTATTGTGGGACAAAAACGACGTTTCTAGGAATTTTCCACGAGATTTTAAAAAAATTATTTTCTTGCTGAGACATCGTACGCGTAATTTTATACCAGGTAAGCACCTGTCCATTATACTATAGTCGCGATTCGTGATCTAAATTCACTGCGGCGCAGCGATAGATTGTAAGGGGAAATTCGGCTGTAAATTATGAAGTACTTACGATTTCCTGGACATGAAATACGGTCACACACCTGTGAACCAGTGAAACCTATAATTGGGTTCATCACTAAGTCGGGAATTCCCCTGTACAGGTACCTAATACTCTATTCCGACATTGAAAAGAACGCCTAGTCGGATTTACAGTTTTTTGATGGGGGGGGGGGGGGGGGGGTGAAATTTTGAAAAATCCCCTGGACACAGAACAATAGTGCCACCGATCAGTGAAGGGATGAGAAAATAAGGTACAGGTAGGTACAGGTATACTAGGTACAGGTACCCCTGTGTTTCTTATGTAGGCATCTCAGTGGGACAGGTTCTGACTAACCCTGTTACTTTCTAACAATAATAAGTACTTAGTGCTAACAGAGGGATTATGGTGACCATCGGATTACACCTATATGAGAGGGAATCCCAGCTCTTTTGTTTTTCCCATGTAAAAATTACCGCAAGAGTATTCACGGGTGGTATAAAAAGGGCTGTCACGGTACCGTGCACATTATACCACTTAATGTAAATAATAATAAGCTATAACCATTAAACACAAGGAGAAAGACGAGCTGTGTGACGCCTGGTAGAAGCCCAAGGGGCTCTCCCTCCATCAACTCCCAGTGACTCCCAACGGTCAGCAACGGCCGTTGGTAGATGGGGGACGAGGTGGAGGCACCTTTATAAGGCGCCCAGCTCGCCCAGCTCTTCACTCGTCCATGCTTACTCCCACTCTTCTCTCACTCGCCTCATGCCTCCTCGCTTTCACCTATCCCTCGCATATTCATGTCGTGGTAATAACCTGGGATGCTAGCTTTCATCTCCTCTAGTGTCCATTGTGATGGTAACAACCTGGGACGCCAGCCTTCATCCTCTAGCACTCGCTGTGGTTGTAACAACCTGGAGTGCTAGCCTAAAAGATCCCGCCTGGGCACATTTCACGTTTGCGGGAAAAAATTGTTCACTTCTTGCATGAATACGAAGCTTCCCTGCCTTCGGTAGTGAGGAAATAAAATGTGTGCCTAACGTTAACTTTTCCAATTTAAAAATTACCAAGTTTTTCTAAATTAAGAATTAATATTTTATGAACTTTATTGGGCGCTGTTTCGATGTGCGCTCTACCGAAGCGTGTACGCGCTCTATCGATCAGTACCATTTTCGATATGCGCTCTACCGACCACTAACTATTTCTACATGCGATCTACCGACTGATTCCCACCAGAAACCAACAGAAATTAATAACAAAAATTTTACCTTATACTGTATATTTAGGTGTCTTTGATGTTCCGTAGAAAACACAGGAATAGGTATGGAACTTCCTTCCGGTGCAGTCTCCAACAATATTCGTCGAGGTGTGACTGGAGATAGTGGAATGGGACGCCTCTCTTTTTCTTTAAAACATTCAGTTTTGCCTCCAGCCAATATCGTTCGATCGCCTGTGTATGGGTGCCAGACTCAGGGTTTGCATAGATTCTCTGGTGGTTAACTGTCGAATGAAGAAAACCTCGTCGGGATAGTTGACGGTAAGCTGCCCACTCGCCGGAGTGAATGACAGATCCCACCTGGCATTCCCGTTCGATAATCGAGATAAGGGTTTCCGCATTTCGCCTCTCTATGTAAAAACATCTGCAATCAGAAGCTTGTTTGAGGCCGAAAACCCAAGTACCGTCTACCCTCGCGTCGTGGTTCCTAGCACTTTCGACCTCAGCTTCTTCTTCTTCAGATGATGAGGGTGGGTGATCTCCGGATAGCATTCTGCCCCTGTTGTACTTTCTTCGCTCTGCAAAACGCGCCTCGCCAGTTTTAATGTGGTCTTGCGACGTTCCAACCAATTTCCCTCTTTTTTTTCAAGATGGAGGTATTCATTTCTCAGCACATATTGTGCCAGTCCGTCACGGTTTCCCTCCCTCTTCCCGTATATGTAACGGCGGTCGTCAGAGGAAGTTCCATTACAAAAAGATAAATAAGTTCCACGGTCTGGCAAAGGGACAGTTTCGAATTGACACGACCATTCAAATCAGTACTGGAAAAATTCGTTGCCATTTCTTAGTTACCTCATCGTCTGACAATCCTTCCGTGGGCATCGTAAAATCGTTATCCAATCCTCCTTTTCTCCTGCATTTCCGCGCCAAATTTTTGACACTCATTCCCATTATCACAGGTCTCTGGGTCCAACAATCCATGCGAGCGTAAAAACTCTATGCAAGTATCCTCACTTATAACCACGGTCGTATAAAATTCTTTTAATAATATTATCAGCACTAAAAATAACAATAAAAATTTAACATGGGAATATCACAGACAGGACAGAAATATCACGGCCAACTGAGGAGACTTGCCACTTGGACGAAACGGCCTCTTGAACGATTAATCTTCAGCAAAAGTCAACACCAACCATATGAGGGGGCATGATCTACATAAACAAACCTAAATTAACGACACTATAACAACAAACGGGATCCGATGTTCAAATAATAAGTTTAAGCCATGTAGAGCACGGTAGAGCACAGTAGATCACAGTTGAGCTGACTGTAGAGCGCATATCGAAACAGCACCCTTTATCCTGGTTTCTCTGCCTAAAATGGTGTTAAACTGCAGTTTTGATATATAAATTTCAATTTTTTTTGGTACTATGGATTTAAAAAAACAACAATCCAGGGAACCTCTGAGCGAGAAGGCTCTCATGTTGAAAAAAAAAAGTCAGACAAGAAATCAAACAAACATTTGTATAATAGAAAATGTTGAAGTTTTCAGAAAATGAGTTCGTTTCCTTGCGAAATTATATTACCTGTACGGATTTCCTATACTTTTTTATTCCCTTGATTTTTTTTTAGTCATGTTGGGAATCATAAGAGCGAAGAAATCGTATGCTGTAATGTAGATGATAAATTTGTGTCTCCAGTAAACCAGTTTAGGTAGGTACCTACTATTCACTTGGCCTGTAGAATTAAAAAGCTTCCTTGGGAAATTCGTGAGTGGCTCTTTCAACAATAGCTTTTTTCAAGAGGACAGTCCTAAATCCAGCTATGGGGTAGGTAAGTAAGGTAGTGAGTGAGCATCTCGTCACAAACATGAAGTGTAGGGGTTGGAATCTTAGTTACAATTGCCGCCGCATGAGATAGCTCCACTTCGGAGGCGCACCCTCGCGCAGGTGAAGGGTTTTGAACAAATATCGTACCTATCATTTGGTTCGTCAATGGGGATCCTGATAACTCCGATTCTGCACATCCATGCGCAATTTTTTTTTTTTTTTTTTGGTCAACAAGAACGTCGGTTTTTGAAATCAGCCATCAACCACAATATTCGTAAAAATTATGGTTTGTTGGAAAGCTGAGACCCTGAGGAACATTTTCCCGTCTCCGGAATATGAGATCTGGGAGGGCACTTTTCGAGCAAGAGTGCTCTGGAATTTTTCATATTTCCTAGGATTTGCAAAAGTTTGACTTTCAATCAAAGATGTCAGGGGTTCAAAGCACTCAAAAATTCTTTAATATAGCATATTCTGAGAGGCACTTTAATGGGCTTTTTGATGGAATTGATTAAATTATAATTATTCTTTGCGGCAGTCTAATGAGGATCGAAACTGACTAGGTACATGAAGTAATCTAGCTAATTTATCAATAGAATATACTTGGTGTGAAGCTGCTATACTGCCCGCCCGCTTGGCAGACTTTTTTTCTACCTTCTGAATATTATGGTCTCTTGCCCCGCAAACCTTCGGCAAGGCCAAAATTAGCAATTTTCCGAAATACAACGTACTTTTTGGCACTTTTTCGAGAAAACATGGGAAACTATTTATATTCGTGGAATATTGTCATCTTCCGGTCTTCGGCAATCCAGAGATAGAATAAGAGCAAAATTCAACATCAATTTATTTTAAATGGAATTAGTATTATTCCTTTTCACTGGCGAAAAAACGTCAACTTACCTACATTCTCGATCTACTGAGTCTTTCCAAATCCTTATACCATTTAAAACGAGATTTGCTTGTATATTTCGGTAGATACCTATATGTAGACGGTTGACGACCATATAAGAAGTCCTTCAGGCACCATAGTATTATCATGTTAGTGCGGGAAACATTATTTAGATCGTTATAAGCTCTTTCCTAGTCCTTAGTTGTAACTCTGGATTTTTCAAAGTTTCTATTTGGTGGGTGGGTGTTTTCAATTTCGCTCCAATAAAGTTGGGTGTACGGACATGGACTACATTCGAAATTATTTATTACCATTTCACATAAAAATCACTCACAAAACCAAAATATTTTGCTGGATTGCCATTCCGACCACTAATGAGATAACTTGGAGCAGGATAATGATCTTGGGTTGTTCTTTGTCACCTACAGTGAACAATCTGTAAGTATTAGAGCACCCCATGCTGAAGATTTTCGATCGATAGTGACAAAATAGGAGATGGAAGTAAATTAGGGCTTCACTCTCGAACAGCGGGACCGAGTTTTCAACAGACAGCTGAGCAGTGAGGTGATAATTGAATAGAAACGGAGGCCGTGGGCCCAGGCCCTGAACGAGCGGACTTCAGATCGTGATGTCGGGGCGAGCGGAGAAGTTGTTCTAGGGAGATGGTGGGAGGAGCTCACGATCCCAAGGGTCACGATCTAAACCAAAAAGCGTCTTAACCCTTTTAAGCTACCCAGCATCACCATCTACCATCTACAGCCCTACTCCATGGAAGAATCTAGAAACTATACAAGAAGGTTTTCGACGAAGGGTTAATATTTGTACTTGACCCTACAATCGTATTAGTGTTTATAGCGAGGGAAACAAATGAAAACACGTCCAGCTAGACAGTAGCACGGATCATTTATATTACGAGCCTATAAATTACTTGTATAGCAACGAACCAATCAGCATGATTCCAGTCGGGCTCAGGGTGTGTTGTTTTCTTCACTGAGAAATTCTGTTTGTGTGAATACTGAAATTCATTAGCAGTCAAGTTGAGTCCTGTTCAAAATAATCGGAATTTGATATCCCCATTGGAAATTAAGAGTGTTTTCAAGAGATTCGGAAAGTGCCCTAGCTTTATATAACTATTCCGCAGTTTATGAAATCGTTATGCAGCCCTGCAATCGTATTATTATTGTTTTATATTGAGGAAAACAAATGAAAGCACATCTAGCTAGACAGTAGCTCAGATCATTTATATTACGATTACTAGCCTATAAATTACTTGTATAGCAACGAACCAATCAGCATGATTCTAGCCGGGCTCAGGTTGTGTTGTTTTCGTCACTGAGAAATTCTGTTTGTGTGAATACTGAAATTCATTAGCAGTCAAGTTGAGTCCCGTTCAAAATAATTGGAATTTGATATCCCCATTGGAAATTAAGAGTGTTCTCAAGAGATTCGGAAAGTTCCCTAGCTTTATATAACTATTCCGCAGTTTATGAAATCGTTATGCAGCCCTGCAATCGTATTAGTATTTTTTTATAGTGAGGAAAACAAATGAAAGCACATCTAGCTAGACAGTAGCTCAGATCATTTATATTACGATTACTAGTCTATAAATTACTTGTATAGCAACGAACCAATCAGTATGATTCCAGTCGGGCTCAGGGTGTGTTGTTTTCTTCACTGAGAAATTCTGTTTGTGTGAATATTGAAGCGAAAAACGTTGAGACCCATTCAACACAATCGGAATTTGATATCCCCAATGGAAATTACGAGTGTTTCCTGGAGATTCGGAAATTGCCCTCGCTTTGTATATCTATTCCGCAGTTTCTGATACCGTTATTCCTTTATTCACCTTTTCGTCACGAAAACAAATTTTAGAGATGACTCAGATTTCCTGTTGCACAATAATATTCTGTTTACATGACTACGCGAGCTCACCTTGATCTGCACACTTGAGGTTCCCTATCTAATCGACTGCGGCTTTATTAGCGAAACTTCGACGCTTCACTTCGTAGCACTTGTTAGTCTTCGCAACCGTTCAGACCATCGCAGTTCACAGGTGAGTTACTCCGCTTTTTGGTTTATTATTTTCAATAAAGAACCTCTGAAATCTAGCATGAACAAAATTGTTTACCTCCTCAAAATTTGATGGTTTCCGTTTCAAGGTACGTTGAATCCGAAAATGGAGTACCTGAAAACGGCGTAATTTCTGTCCGTACGCCGTACTTGGCACTTTCCTTCGTTACCATAAACGAAAATTAATGAAATTTAGTTTGTGGGTCCCATTTGGGGTCTAATTGGTCCGTGAAGCTCAGCGTTACTGTCAGTCTAAGGGGTGAAAAATAGGGGTTGAAATTTTCAGAACGCCGTAGCTCGAAAACTTTAAATAGAAGAGCATCGTTTTTTGAACGTTTTTAAACTAATCTCGAACTTGGGAATTTCGAGAGACCGCCCGGAGCACGTGCGTCCGGCCGTTCGTTCGCACCGAAAAGCTTCGTCAATATAATCGTGAATGAAACGGTATAAAGCCGGCCCAGATATCATTGCTAGGGAACATCTCATTATAATTACGCATGGCTTTGTGAAATCGAGTTGGTTGTTCTCTTATATTATTTCATCTGAATAATGATGGCTATTTTAGACATTGTTGATGACTTGTAACTTTATGCTACAAACGCTATGCTTCATGACTGACAACAAATAATTAATTATAGACTTCTTGAATCCACCGCATATTTATGAACTGTAATTGCCTGGCCGGCTCCACCACCCGATTTAGGGCTTCCCTCCGTGGGCGAGGGTGGTTCGGGGGGGGGGGGGGGGGGGGGGGGCACGTGGGTAGGTATTGACCACAGAAGACAGTGATCTACGCAGAAGGGACATATATAAAGGTAAATAATAAACCGTGGTGTAATCATTTGCTACATTTTTGCACTAAGTAGGTACTAATCAAGCAATCACTAATGTGCTGAATTTTTAGTATAGTAATTGCCTACTTGGTAATAACAGTCTAATTCGGAAAAGCCTCAATAATCAAACTCCTACGTTCGTTACTGGATCAATTAAAATTACAGAGCGTCCCAGAAATGTTTTTATCGAGCCAACGCAATCCCCACCCCTTTATTTCCATTAGGCGTATGAAGCACGTTGGTATCGGTTCTGGCCGTGGAGTTTCCGGAGAGGAAAACTGCGATTTTGAAATGATTGTGTGAGTTGAATGAAGCGATGAAACACGCCTGTGGCGGTCCTGGAACCGCGGTGGCTAGTGGTTCCGACGACGCGACGTAGGTACGTTGTTTTCATTGTTTGGTTTTCATCATATTATATGTTTTTCTATCAGCTACTTTTTTCATTTGGTACCGACTGTGGTAACTACGCGTATAACGCATACAAATAAGAGAAAATCAGAGAAATCAAAAGAATCAGAGAAATGGGAAATATAATGTGCAAAAATAAAATACCAGTATTATAATTAGGAGGTTAATCCCAAAAATAAGGTCCTATTTTTAAGAATACAACATCCCTTTATTTTCTGCAATATTTACATGATTAAGCTAAACATTTGTATATTCTCTACATAATCGCCATTTCGGTGGATTTCTTTTTGTAGACGCTGTGGTAGTTTTTGTATGCCCATGTCATACCAGCTCTCTCAGCGAATTTTCGGTGAAAATTGGCTACTGGTCCACAATTTTTAATACCAAATTTTTCGATTCTTTTACGTTTCATAGCATTTTGAATACATTCATTAGACCGAAAATGACGCCGGTAAACGTGATACGACGGACGGCGTACGGCGGACGGACGTTGCAGATTAGGAATCTACACACCTTGAAACGTAAAAGAAAAATTTTGAGGGGGTGTTATAGAAATTTTTTGCTGAGCGATTACACAGGTGTATTATTCACAGAATAATAAACCAAAATGCAATGACCGTTCGCCGTCAGCCGTATCACGAGTATCGGCTTCATTTTCGGACCAAAAAATTCGTTATTTCGCACACAAGCTCGATTTGGACCCTAGTTGAGTCCCGAAACTTTGCAGCCCGATCGGAATATACCGAGGGGTGTTATGAGCGAAAATGGGTATAAAAATAGGTACTTTTTGTGTTTTAGTAACACAATATGAAGTCAATTTTGACCAAAGAGTGGAAAATTGCAGTTCTACCAATGGTTCTGCTCTCAAAATCAATATTTATGAGTCAAAAACCTGGAAAATTGTCTGAAATCACCATCAACTTGTATAATAACACTAGAAAAAGTGTCAACAGGTGAATCAAGACAATTAAATGGCACTACCAGTGATCAATGATAATTTGAGAAAAAAACAAAAAAGAAGGCATACCTAATTCGTGTTTTGGGTCTAATTTGGGTGGAAACAATCAGAAATAACTTTTTAAATTATTTCACACGAAAGAAACAATAAATGAACAGCCAACATTTCTGTAGATGAGTCCAATAGAATAATAAACCCATGTGACAAGGACTTTGCAGCGTTTTTGCTTCTGAGTCCACTAAGGTAGTGGAAGCTTTGTTTCCACTCTTGGGTTGGGGGAGGGGGTCAAAATATGCACTCACGTTTTACGTTTTAAAGCTTTCTGAACAAATTTGGTTCATTGTCTGACAGTCTGTTCTGAAAATCCTTGCCACACGCATTAACTTCCTCGATTCAAATCCCATTTTGCTGAAACTCTCTGGTATCGTTCGAGTTGGGCCCTAGATGGCCCCCTATGAATTTCAAAACAATCAAATCAATGGTACTGCCACTGCGCGTGCGCAAACGCAACATCCCAGGTACTCAAATTCTCACGAATCATTGGCCCGATTCCACAGGTTCCGGATGTGTTTGCACGATACTTACTAGTAGCAGGTTTGTTATAGACTCCATATTATCGCTACGAGAAAGCTGTTTGCCATTAAGCTTAGCAGACGGTTTTTTTTTGTCTTGAAAGCACCCGAAATGCGCTTTGACGATTGCCAATCTTTGTATCACACACTGCAAGTAGCTTGATCCGGGATTAAATTAAAAAACGCTACAAAGTCCTTGTCACATGGGTTTATTATTCTATTGGACTTAGTACCTACAGAAATTCTGGCTGTCCAGTCATTGTTTCTTTCATGTGCAATAATTGAAATAGCTATTTCTGATGGTTTCCATTAATTTTGGCCCTTAGAACACAAATTAGGTAGGTACGCTTTTTTTTTTTTTTTATAAACTATCTTTGATCATTGGTAGTGCCATTTAATCGTCTTGATCCACGTGTTGACACTTTTTCCAGTGTTATTATACAAACTGATGGTGATTTCAGACGATTTCCCAGGTTTTTCACTAATAAAAAATCAATTTTGGGAGCTGAACATTTGGTAGAACTCAATTTTCCACTCTTTGGCCAAAATCGACTTCATATTCGGTTTTCTCGTCCCCAAAAACATGGAAAACGATATATCTCAGAAGCTCATGTTACCAACATGTTGCTAAAACGCAAAAAGTACCTACTCATAACACCCCTGGGTATATTCCGATCGGGCTGAAAAGTTTCGGGACACAACTAGGGCCCAAATGGAGCATGTGTGCGAAAGAACGAATTTGTTAGACCGAAAATGAAGCCTGTAGACGTGATACGGCGAACGGCGGACGAACATTGCATTTTTGGAATCTACGCACCTTGAAACGGAAAAGAAAAAATTTTGAGGGGGTGTTATAAAAATTTTTTGCTGAGCTAATACATAGGTGTATTATTCACAGTATAATAAACCAAAAATGGTCCCAATCATCAATCTTTTTACTTACATCATCTAAATAGAGGTTTTTTTTGAAAAGTTTGCAAAAAGGACGAACAAGAGAGGTCAATTTTTACGGGCAATAAGTGTTTTTGAAGGGTTACAAAACTTTGAACGCGTTTTTCTCAAGGCTAGGTTTTTTGAGTTATGCCCCTATTGTATTCTGGGGGCCTATTCAGTAAAAGAGATAGTGAAAAGAGATAATCTCTTTTGAAAATCTCCCGGGAGAGGTAGTCTCCCTCGAGAGATATCTCTCTTCCAGATGTCTTCCGGGTTCGTCTATTTTACTGAATAGCTCCCTTCGCCTTGTGAAAGAGATAGAAAAAGTCGAATTAGGCGGCACAAAGCTTGTGTTATATCTGTAATGAACGCCCACACTGTTAGGTGGCTACCTACCTCAACCCGCACTTAGACGATCTTACTCATGAATCGATAATATGTATATATTTTTAATGAACAGTCGACTTACCTTTATGAGATGAAAAAAGATACACGATCAAAGTGAACGACGAATTCAAAGTGACCGATGTGGTAGAGGATGAACGAAGGATAATACACGATACCACCATCAAACAAACGAGAAATGAGAAAGAAAAACTGTCTCTTTCAAGAAAAGACACCTAATTCTTTGTCTCTTTTGAAAGAGATAGAAAATGTTAAGATGGCCGCCACTATCTCTTTTAGAAGTTATGCATTGTCATGGATAGTATATTATTATACTATCCATGCCAAAACAGATAATTGGGCGGAAAATTGATCTCTTTTGCTTAGTGAATTGGCCCAATGCAGGCGGTATTGTAATTTCACTGTTATTGCTTGGGAACTGGGGGCCTACTCAATAAGCAAAAGAGATATATATTTTCCGTCCAACTATGGCTTTTGTCAGAAGAGATTTTTATAGTATCACTGACAGGGTTATTCAGTAACATCTTTAAAAGAGATGAGTGGCCATCTTGGCATTTTGTATCTCTTTCAAAAGAGACACCTAATTAGGTGTTTTTTCTTGAAAGAGTCTTTCTTTCTTTCTCATTTCTCGTTTGTTTGATACTGATATCGTGTATCATCCCTCGTTCAACCGCTACCTCATCAGTCATTTTTATCATTCGTCGTTTATTTTGAACGTGTATCCTTTTTCATCTTCGAAAGGTAAATAGATTGTTCATTAAAACTATTATGTACATGGAAGCTATTCAGTAAAACCTGGGAGACATCTGGAAGAGACTGTCTCCCGAGAGATACTATTTTTGCTCCCGGGAGATTTTCAAAAGGGATTATCTCATTTCACTATCTCTTTTAGTGAATAGACCCCCTCACTCAATGTTGCAGGCAAGACAATGCCACCCCATTACTGTCACCGGTGCTGTGGAGAATGTCGATGCCCACCATATTGGGGTCCGCCGCCCCCGCCACCAGGTGGTTGGGGCCCTCCACCACCGCCGCCTCCACACCACCATCACCACCCCCCACCTTCCTGGGGACCACCTCCGCCGCCTCCTCCATGTGCCTGGGAACCTCCACAACCACCACCATACCATCATCACCACCATCGCTCCTGTAATCCTTCATGAACTACAAACGAATGGGAACGTGGAAGTTTGCATGACATTATGATCGTTACTACAACACTTTTATTCATTTTTCAATATTTTGCGCATTTTGCAATCCAATGATTGGAGAAAGAGTTGCACATCGCAATTCATGTAGGTATTTATGAGCAGGTTCATACATCATGTGAAACTTTTAAATTTAAGTGCGGCATTAAATCTATACATTGTTGTACATTATAAATAATAATACTAATTTTTGAATTTTGTTTCAGTTTTTTCCTGTATACCCAATTAATTTTAAAATGATTCAGGTTATATTGCTTAATCACCCTAAAAGTCCATATTTTTGGAACCCACTAGGTATAAACATCCTGTAGAGTAGTTAATGCATGTATTACAGTGGACGCCCATTATGGTGGTGTATAGATCACTCTCACTCATTGCAGATCGTCTGGAAGTACCTATAGGTATATGAGTAACTGATCTATGATGATGACCATTTCATTGCGCAATTTAATTACCTGATTTCTTGCAGCCTTCGTTACCGCGTGAATGAAGACAGTTAAAATGCAGTATCAATAATCAAAGAAAATGTGTAAAAAAATAAAATTAAAAAATTAAAATAGAAGCCAATTTCGTGTTTTTGGAGGTCAAAATTGGTGGAAACTATCAAAAATAGCTATTTCAACTATTGCGCACGATACAAACAATAATGCTGCAAAGTCCTCGTCACATGGGTTTATTATTCTATTAGACACATCTACAGAAATTTTGGCTGTTCGTTTGTTGTTCCTTTCATGTGCACTAATTGAAATAGCTATTATTGATGGTTTCCACCAATTTCGATCACTGATAGTGCCATTTAATTGTCTTGACCCGTTGATACTACTTCTAGTGTTATTATACAAATCTATGACGATTTCCGACAATTTCCCAGGTTCTTGACTCATAGAAAATGAATTTTGAGAGCTGAACTTTCGTTGAGGGTAAATGTCACGGATTTTAGTAAGAAATATTTTCAATATAGCTGCACTTTCAGGGGCAATCCAATATTAGATTTATCTCTTGAATGGGTCTACCGATTTTCAATCTGTAAAATGTTCTGTAATCGTTATTAAACAACCTCAAGTGGTGACATTCAGTTTTGAATTTAAAAATTTTTCATGGATTTCCCTAAATTATTTTACTAAATTTCAATTTTTTGAAAAAGCAACTAGGTAAGTAGTACTTTTGTAGCGAAAAAAATTGAAGAATCCAAATCCGTTTTCAGATTGAAAATCGGATCATTAGATCGAACGGCTTTTGGAAAAATCACTATAACAATAGGGGCCTATTGTTAGTCCTCTAATATTCTGGGGCGCCACTAATGCCGTATAATTGTCTGCCAAGTTACTTTGTGTCATTTGACAATAAATAGTGACGTTTTACTTTCTGCCAAGTTACTTTGTGTCATCTGACAATAAATAGTGACTTTTTACTGGTACAGGGTCAAGTGCCACTTGCATTTTAGAAAGTAGATTAGCAGTTACCTCATCAAACGCCTTACCGTTTCGGGGGTTCGAACAGTAATACTCTTTACACTGTCTGTGATCCATAAAAATGTGATTTGGGCCGTTAGTTAAATATAATTATCTTTCAATCTTCGACTAGACTGGTGGATTTCGAATTATGCGCAATTGCTCCTCTCGCGCACGCTTTCAGTTGCTGTATAACAGAGTTTTTTAACATTTTTAAGTAAGTCCGAGACTCTTTTTGCAAACCAAAAATCCATATTGTATAATTTTTGGTAACGTGATCGGCGTATTCAATTTTTGTCATATTCCGTCCATACGAAACTGTTTGAGAAATTATGCCAAATGCACTGGAGTCCCCGTCTCCTTTCATATACCTATTTATATGTTACCGTTAAAGTATGAAATCATTAATTCATGAAATAACTAGTTATTATACATAATTACGAATCCGGCTCAATTTGAGCTAGTTAAAGTATGAAATATATACTTTACCCTGTTATTATCCCTACTATATTATAAAAACGGATCTCTGTGAGTGAGTCTGTCTGTCTTTCTATGCACGGCCAAACGGCTCGACGGATATCGACCAAATTTGGCACGAATATCCAGTAGGCTCCCAAGTTGTGCAACGTCGCATTTTTAATTCCCTGACCATAGCGGAACTATGGTGGACCATGGTCAACTTCGTTAATTGAAATGGTAACCCCTATTTTGTATCGCGTATTCGTAATCTACGTGAAATTCTATCTACGATCGACCCTTCGGACTACCCCCGCGGTCGACCATAGCGCATCCATGGGCCCCTCCATGGTCGAATCCCGAATTGCTCAACGGATATCGACCAAATTTGGCACGAATATCCAGTAGGCTCCCAAGTTGTGCAACGTCGCATTTTTAATTCCCTGACCATAGCGGAACTATGGTCGACCATGGTCAACTCCTGAATGGCTTGATGGATATCGACCAAATTTGGCACGATTATCCAGTAGGCTCCCAAGTTGTGCAACGTCGCATTTTTAATTCCCTGACCATAGCGGAACTATGGTCGACCATGGTCAACTTCGTTAATTGAAATGGTAACCCCTATTTTTTATCGCGTATTCGTAACCTACGTGAAATTCTATCTACGATCGACCCTTCGGACTACCCCCGCGGTCGACCTTAGCGCATCCATGGGCCCCTCCATGGTCGAATCCCGAATTGCTCAACGGATATCGACCAAATTTGGCACCAATATCCGGTAGCCTCCCAAGTTGAACGTAGGCGCATTTTTAATTCCCTGACCATAGCGGAAATATGGTCGACCATGGTCAACTCCTGAATGGCTTGACGGATTTTGATAAAATTGGGCACAAATACCCGGTAGGCTATGGGATTTTTCCGTCGTTTGTTGGTTCCACGATACTGCGTACAGCGAATCTCGGATAGCGAGCGAAGCGAGCGGTCAGGCTAGTATGAAATAAAGAGAGGTCCACCGGGAAAGTGTAAAATGTTGGATTAACCAAACCATTAACACACTTCAACTCGTTATTATAATTATGAAATCTCGAAGGGCCGACCAGTAATCTATACAATTCTTTCAATACTGACCGATTTATAAACTTTTACTGGTTATCATATGAAATCCGGAAAATGAAAAACGGAGTTATTGAGTGATTTAGTCATCGCGAAGAACGGAGTCTTCGCGAGTGATTTAGTTCGTACCACAGTGTTTCACTAGTTTGGAGGTTGTTTCGTGTTACTGTGATGACTCTGCGTTACTCCAGGCTGTACCACAGTCCACGCTTTATCGAACATCCTACATTATCTCCCGATATGAGTCGGTACTCGTATTCCATAGAACATATTTCGTTTAGTACCTAACTATTTAAAGTGTAGATAATCCTGAATTTTAAACATTAACTAGCAGCCTTCCGTTATTATGTAAAATAACGAGGTATTTCATATAATAACTAGTTGATGTGTTGATAAAAAATCCGAATTTTACACAATAAAGAACAGTCCATCGCTATTATGTAAAATAACTGGGTATTTCGTATAATAACTAGTTGAAGTGTTGATAAAAATCCGAATTTTACACTTTACCTAAAATGGGCCATTATTTCATGAAATAACTAGTTATTTCATGGATTAACAGAATTTCATGCATTAACAGTAATATACATTCTGCTTCATGGACTTCCAATGCTTGTATGGTGATGTTGGCTGTAGGGGTCACCACTGTTGTGATTGGATTGCCGGGGTTAGCACTGTGGTGAATGGCTGGTAAGCCTGGGATAGGCGGGGGGGTATGAGATAGTGGGAGATGTGCTCCGAAGGTTACCAGCACACCGGTTATACCCGAAGGCTTCACCAGGCAGGTTACACCACTCTGTGAGATCTTTTGTGAAGGGGGTGCTCGGAAGGTTCCACCACGTCGTTATACCATAAAGGCCTCACCTAGGCAGGTTCCACCACTCACGAGGTCTTTTTGAGGGAAGGAAGGTAGGGAGAGAGAGAGAAGTCATCGACTTAGGTGAATGGGTAGAATGAAGAAATCTGGTCGGGGGTACGGATTATATAGGGCTTCTCCAACCTTCCCCCCCTCTCGACACAGTCGTTAGAGACTGGTGGGGAGAGCGTTGGACGCCTCCCGTCTCTCGTAGACCCCTTCCTTCCACTTGGTTTATTGAGTATAATCTATTACAGATTTGAGTGGTATAGGTGGACCACGACAGCTTCCATCAGCATTATTGATTCCATAGACGCGGACGGTAGAGATTGGTCCTAGTTGCAGTAAAAATGCGGATGCTGCTCGCATAATTTAGAAGTAGATTAAACGATCAGGGAAAATTATGAATTTCGCTTCCACATAGCGAATGTAGGAGTGTTTGAGTCCAAAAAGAAGTAGGTACATCCTCCAAATGTAATTTCCACTCGCATTTTGGTTTTCAGACATCAGGGAACATTTTTAGTTCCGTGGCTGTCTATCTATGGTCAGTTCCTTATAAAGCCCGTGAGCGACCGATGAAAATGTTCGTCATGAGTCGAAAATTGGAGAGGAGGTGCGGGTTGGGTCACTGATAGTCCCATATCGAAATCATTTAAAACATACTGTAAGTTATGTTAGCAGCGCATGTGCGAACGTGTAATCCTTGTACCGCCCACAACTACCTACCTACCTTATATTCGTAGCAAAGAATTAAAATTTGCAGGGTTGATCTAGAATGAGACTCTGAAGGTATGAGTTGCACCAAATTCGAGCGGTAGCATTTTTTGTTGAACATACGCAAATATAATTATGTAGCCAATTCCTTATAACGCTGATAGCTACCCGAAAAATGGTAGCAGAATTTTCAGTTAGGCGCGGGTTGGACCAATATAATATACATGGGTTGGATAAAATTCATTGAAATCGTACCGTAAAGTTCGTCTGCGCAAACAAAAAATCCTTCTTTATTTTACATACTTGTTAGTGTTATTCTAATAGCAACTTATTTTTGATGTACTTGTATTCTTGTTATTATTATTCTATTGATATTTTTATTTCATTCGAATTCTTGTTATTGTTATTATATTGATAATCATTCTCAATATATTTGTTATCGTCAGTCGTTGTCACTGATATTTCCATAGGCGTCATTTGTAATCTTGAAATTGATAATAGCGCTGTGACAATATAATATAGTTATCGAGTGTAATTTTTCCTGAACCTTTTCTTGTTCTTCCTTTATTTTATGGCGAGTTTATTTACTTCGTACTGTTCATGAATGAAATTCATTTCCGTATTCAGGACATTCATGAATTGCAGTAGAACTAAAGAGTTTTCTTGGTATTGGACACCTAGTAGCATAGGGCCCCGTATGGTCTCAAAAAAGTGAAATCTATTCAGATTTGCAAAGAACGGTCATTTTCTATTCACTTGGGGAATATGTTGAGGGTAGTGTAACATGAAATCTGCAACCATAATTAATTCGGAATATGTTACCGTGAGCGTTTCTGGGCCGGTTGCGGCGTTGCAGGAGGAGGGGAACTGCCTAATCGTACTAAAATACCTAAGTACCTGGATGCTCTGATTTGAATGAAACTACGTGAATGAGTCGAAGGTAGTGTTGGGGTCTAAATCTGAGATAAATGAAACCGCAATATTGAATCTGCGAGGGTTTGCGAGTGATGAGAGGGGGTAACTGGCTAATCTTCAGCGCCACGAAATTGAAAGCTCAGCAATCCGCAATACACGCCGTTGGGAGGGTGGTATCCGTCGTGACTTCAGGCGCACCTCGGTAAAGCAAACCGAAGCCCTAGAAACGGTAAAGTAGGTAAGCCGGGTTTACATTGGTCGAGTTGAAGGTGGAGTAGTCTACTCTACGGACCACTCTACTAACCCTACTCTACTCTACCTGGATCATTGACACATCAGTCCAGTGCTGTTTCCAGAAAGGTATAGTGGAGAATTATGTCCGTTGAGTTTCTGTTTTGCTTTCTATTTTAACCTAATCGGTTTAGTTCTTCTGTGCCATGTCTGTTATTAAAAAAAGCTGCTAATTATTACACAAAGGTTTATTATTTACCTGTACAGGTGCCCCTTCTGCGTAGATCACTGTTTTCTGTGGGAAATTCTATCGAGCTCCCCCCAGCAAAGCCCTAAATCGAGTATTGGAGCCGGCCCCGGAATTAAAGTTTCCTACAAATTGTGGGATTCAATAATTCAATAATTAGTTATTTATATGTAGTTATTCATGAAGCATAAGACAAATAATAAACCGTTGTGTAATAATTTACCTGTGTAGGTGCCCCTTCTACGTATATAGTATAATGAACAGTTGTTTAGTAATTTACCGTTGTGTAATAATTTGCCCATTGATAATCCTTCAACGTTTGTTCATGTTGCAAAAGTACCTATCAACAAAATCCAAAAGATCCATCATTTTTCAAATTAAATAATATCACAGAACAACCAGCTCGACTTCATACAGCCATCCTTGATTATAATCAGGCGCTCCCAAGCGATGATTATCTGGGCCGGATTTATACCGTTTGATTCACGATCATGTTGACGAAGCTTTTCGGTGCGAACGAACGGCTGGTCGTAAATTGATCAGGATGGTCTCAAAAACTTCTTTAGTTCAATATCAATTTAAAAAGTAGAAAAAACCATACCCTTCTATTTGAAGTTTTCGAGCTACGGCGTTCTGAAAATTTCATCCTCTATTTTGACCCCTTATAGATGAATGACAGTAACGCCGAGCTTCGAGGACCAACTAGACGCCTAACGGGACCTATAAACCAAATTTCATCAATTTTGGTTCATGGTAATTATTAAGAAAAGTGCTAATTACGGCGTGTGGGGGACAGACAGACATTTTTTTATTCGTTTACGGATTCTACATACCTTGAAACTTAGACCATCAAATTTTGAGGGGGTTAATTGTTTTTCTTTTTTTTTCTTGCTCGATTCCTCAGGTTCAATATTGAAAATAATAAACCAAAATAAATAAAAAATTAGAAAGCCTTTACTTCGTTCGTCCAGCGCTTTGTTGAACGAAATGGAAGAGATATTGAATGAGGAAGCAAGAAACACCCTCTCACAAATTTGGGCTAAGAATAACGAGACACAATCTCCTCACTCTGAGACCTGGCGAATGATCATCAATTTCTATATGAAAATGATCAACTCATTCTTATACACCATGTTTTAAGCCCACGATTTTGGAAGCGTAAGACACTTTACGAGAAAATCCGACGTCTTCTCAAAAGACCTCATCGTCTTTCCCGTACACAAATCCAGCCACTGGAGTCTAGTACTGGTCGATATAAAGAAAAACGGATATCTCACTTTGATTCCAAATGTAAGGAAAGAATTTAAAAAAACCACAGTCATGCAGCATGGCTATAAGAGCGAATTTTCGAAGAAATAACTGATTTTATGTAAAATGTGATGTTTGGGATATCCCATTCAAATATGGGGAATCTTGAACTTATTGGGTAATTATAGGTATTCAAGTATGTACGTATATTGTAGTATTGGTACTACAATATACGTACAGTTACTTATCCAACATACGTACAGTACGTATGTTACGTATCCAATACAAAGTAGGTACCTACCTATTGGATACGTAACAAATTTTTTGTTCCATTTTTTGCCGAGTAACACCTCGGTTTGTAGATTTTCCAACGCTGAACACGATGGTGAAGTCGGAATTGCGATATCCCATTCCGTTATCAGATTAGAGCAGACGAACGAGGAAGAACATCTCAAGAAATAACCACGTTCCTTCATCTTCAAAGTGCTGCAGTTTGAGAACGGAATGAGATATCGCAATTCTGATTTCACCATCGTGTTCAGCGTACAAAAACCTTTAAAATGAGGTGTCACTTGTCAGACTGCTTCATTTTGGGAATTTATGGGTAATTTTCCCCCCCCTAAAACTCCCCAAAATTCCCCCTTAGAGTGACCCGATTCTGCCTATCTACGAACTTAGCCTGTCGATTGCCAAGACAGATTTTTCGTGCAAATTTGAACTTTTTATCTCAATTCTTTCGAGAGTTATCGTCTGGAATGACACATACATATATAAATATATATATAAATATATATATATAAATATATAAATATATATGTATATACATATAATTTTTGGTGTCTTTCGGTAGTGAATTCAGGATGGTCTGAAACGGATTTTGGTATACAAATCTTTCGGAAATTTGAATTTTAAAAATATTGGACCGAGAACAATAGCTTCCTTTTCTTCGAAAATTCGCTAAAACGGCACTGCTCATCAAACCGCAGTCGAAATGTTAGAAAACGTCCAGTCCTACTTGGCTTACGAATTCTTAAATAAAAAGGAAAAACTATTAGACTTTGAAAATTGGAGTATAACTCACATGCTAACCATTCCCCAGCAAGAGAACAACGATGACTGTGGAGTGTGTCAATTTGCAAAATTACTTACCCACAATCGAAACCTAGTCTTCACTCAAAACGAAATTCCCCACCTTAGAGAAAGAATGTGTTTGGAAATCCTAAAGGGTTCCTTGCTTTGATTGCTCTTTCAGAATTTTGTTACTAATCTCATCTTCAAAGGGATTAGAAGTAATTAACATAACGTCCAACCCGGGACTGCTACCTGTCCTACTCAGGCCCTCAAAGGTCGTAGAAGGTTACCATACGATCACCCATTTCTATGACCTCAGCTCTCTATTATCAAAAATTGACGTCCTTCGCAACCACTAGGTATCTACAAGCTCTCGACACCGTCATCCGCTCACAAAGCAACTACGAGTATCTAGAACGTACCGACATGTTTTTGGGGACCATAAATCATACGTTTCAAATGATCGATGTAAAGATGCAAAACTTCAAGCTAACTACCCAAACTAACAGACCTAAAAGAGGACTGATTAACGGACTAGGGTCATTGATCATATTTGTCACAGGGAATCTCGACGCGAAAGACAGCGAACGATATGATAACATAATTAACCACTTGCAAAGCGATCAGGAGACATTTCAGTCTCAGTTGGACTCACAATATTCGGTCAACACTGCTTTTGCCCAAAATTTCAATGAAACTATAGAAGTTATTAACCGCAACAATTTCCAAATTAGCAAGGAATTGGAATCGCTACAAGAAATGTTAGTTGGCGAAGACACTCATATTCACTCGACGAGCGATTTCCTAGAGAACTGTCAGATATCTTTGAACCTCTTATTAAACGTAATCCAGGATATTGAAACGTCACTTACGTTCTGCAAACTAGGAAAACTCCACCCTAACATCCTAAGTTCGGAACTCTCACTAAAAGATCTAGATTATTTGACAGTATTTTATGGCCCTATAAATGGCCTATTTGAAATCAAATCTCATATCAAAGTCCAATGTTTTATCGGCACGGACGAAATCGTGTACTTCCTAGACGTACTCATATTCTATCCCAGAAATCTCGACCTGTACTATCTCGAATCCCCACCTACAAACATTGACTCTAATTACGTAACTATTGTTCCCTCTGTTTGATACTTCCTCAAGTCCCGTTATGAAGTCTTGCCACTACGACACGTCTGCCCGTCTGGCACCTCGTACTATCTTTGCCCCGGACACTTTCTCATCTATAGACGCTAGTCCAAAATGCGAAGCTGAATGTTTGTTAAACAGCTCCACAGAAAATTGCCAGTACGCCAACCTAGATATTCCGACAAATTATGTGTCCCTCATCTACAGGATCAACCAATATCTACTCGTTGCTTCTGAATTCGGAAAAGACTTGCGGAACCTCCAAGGAGTTTTTCTGGTCAGGCCTAGCAAAAACCTGATATCTTATCACAACCAATCACTTTTCGCGGCCCATCGCAGTATTACAGGCACGACATTATTAGTAAGCAATGTCAGTTTGAAGTTAGATTCAACAAAGACTATGGAGCACGTAATTCAACTCAAAAAATCTAGATCTATCGCAAGTCAAATTAGAAGACTGGAAAACTGCAAAACGTTCACGTTTTTTGAACTTGTCATACCAAACATATGGTCAATCTTGCTATACGTTTTCTTGCTCTTATTCTTTGTCACAATGGTACTCCAATATCGGAAATACAGAAAACTCTCGGACACAAATTAAAGAATTTGGTATCTTTTTTCAGTTATATAAATTTACGTTGATTGTAAATTTCGTCATTTTACTTGTATACCTCCTGTATGTTTTACTATTCCTATGTTCTTACGCTATTCCTTTATTTTGTCAAATGATATACTGTATGTACATTTCATCCTCATGTAACATAATATACAAAATTGTGTACAGCCCAAGATCGATGTGCAAAACTCCCAAATTTCCAACTTTGGGAGGGAGGTGTCACCCATCCATAACCATCCTTTGCTGATATTTTTGCCATTTACCATTTTTGCTGATAACTGCTTTGTCCATAATCAACTTTGGGTTCCCTTGTAACGTTGCGAATTGTGTTTTAATTTCAAACAAACTTTTTTTTTATCTTCCGGACCCCCATCTGGTAATCTGTAGATAAAACTGTCATGACAGCAAAGGATGGTTATGGATAGGTAACATATATCCAAAACACCCATATACATCTGTCGTGTGTCCCTCCCGGGAACACTCCACCAGTAACTTTAAGCTCTCACCAATATCCTCATGTAAAACTTACTTTCCGTCAATAAACAACTGAGTGGGGAGACAGGCCACAGAACCCAGGGAACACAACCTGGAGCCCCACTACCAACTCCCCACAGGGAGTTGGAGGGAGAGGCCTCCAGTTCCTATATAACCCTGGATCCTGGGGCTTTAGCCTCATTCGACACTTCCTCTAACTAGCTCTCTCTTCTCTCCTCTACCTTGCTCCTCCTCTCAGATGATCGGTGGATTACCGCCGCCTGAGAATTTACCTTCTCCTCCTTGTCTAGATGATCGGTGGACTACCGCCGCCTAGACAAGCACCTTCTCACCTAGATGATCGGTGGATTACCGCCGCCTAGGTAAATTCCCTCACTCACCTCCATCTCCTCCCAAAGTCGTAGATGATCGGTGGACTACCGCCGCCTGCGTCTTTTCTCCTTCACGCCACCGTGATGAACAAAATTCCAAATTCATCACAGTGGTGAACCCGACGTTCACTCAACCTTCTCCCTTCTTTTACCACCTCATGTGTCGCCCCCAGTCTAGTTCAGTTCGGTGTCCCCAATTTTCAAATTCATATTCAGTCTAAACAGTCAGTGTTAAATTCGCAATTTTTGGCCCACTCTCACCGCTCAACTCCAGCTCTCGATTTTCCGCCACACACACCTCCGCTCCCGCAAATTGCGAATTTAAAATTCAAAATTCACTCAATTTGAATTTTAGTTACAGACCTCAGCCATGGACCCGAACTCACCGACGCCGCCACTCCTCCGGCCAGCCACGCTGCAGCCGCCGGCCTCTGCGACATCTGACACCACCGACAACCCCTTCACCAGCCTCTCGCCACCCGGCTCATCCCCATCCGCCGCCGCCGCTGCCGCCGCCGCTGCGGCCGCTGCACACGCCGCCGCCGACGTCACGACGGCCTCGGCGTCATTCCCTTTGTCGCTTCCCCCGTTTTATTCACACGACCCCGCTCTCTGGTTCTTCCAGGTTGACGCTGCGTTTTCTGCCGCTAACATCCGCAGCCAGAGGACTCGCTACTCCCGCATCATCTCCCTGCTGCCGTACGAAATTCTCCTACAGACGTCCGACATCTCTCCCGACGCCGCCACTGCATACGACGACCTCCGCAACCGCCTCATCACCCTATACCAGCCGTCCAAGATCGCACGTGTCGCAGCGCTCTCACAACCGCAGCACCTCGGCGACCTGAAGCCCTCCCACCTCTACCGCCGTCTGCGTCATCAGCTGCAAGACGTAATGACGGCCGACATCGCACGGACCTTCTTGCTGCGAGCCCTTCCCCACCCCATGCAGATGGCGCTCGCCAGCCACCTCGACGGCCCGGATGAGCCCCTCTTACGACTCGCCGATACAGTCCACGACCTCACCGCAGCCGCCGGCGTCACTGAAGTCAACGCGCCCCGCACCTCCACCCCGCGGCGGGACCGGACGCCGTCACGAGAACGCCGCCAGCCCCCCTCCCTCAACCGGCGCCGCTCCCTCTCCATCGAGCGCCGGCCGACCCCCTCCACCGACCGCCGACGCCAGCGCTCGCCTGAACGACGCACCGCTTCCCCCCCTCAGCAACGCAGGGGAAAGTCCCCCACCGCGGCGACCTCCTCCACCACGATTCGCCCCACCAGGACTGCCTACCTCCCGGCGGACCCCCCCCACCGATGTTTTTACCATGTTAACTTCGGTGGGGAGGCCCGAAAATGTCAGCCCCCCCTGCTCCTTCCCCTCCAAGCAGGGAAACGCGGACGCCCGCCGGTAAATCCGGCGGGCCCCCCTCCTCGCCAACACGGGGGGGACCACAACCAACCCCTCCCCGCCCGCATTCACACCACCACCACCAAGCCACGTTACCCCTCCTACGCCGCCGCCATGGCTGCCAACCTCCTGGCCGCGCCTGCCAGCGCCGCCAAAACCCTCACCCTGCCGTTTGACAGGCTCATTGCGGATGGCATTATCCGCCCCTCAAAATCCCCTTGGGCTTCACCACTACACATCGTGCAGAAGCCCAACGGGGATATCCGCCCCTGCGGCGATTACCGCCGCCTTAACGCCAAGACTACGCCAGACCTCTATAACGTCCCCCACCTCCGGGATTTCTCTTCCCACCTCCACAACACGACTATTTTTTCAACCCTCGACATCTCCAGAGCCTTCCACCACATTAATATCAACCCGCCCGACATACCGAAAACCGCTATCATAACGCCTTTCGGCCTTTTCGAATATATCAAAATGGGTTTCGGCCTCAGAAACGCGGCCCAGACATGGCAACGCTATATGGATAATATCCTGCGGGGACTACCATTTGTGTTTTGCTTTTTGGATGACATCCTGATCGCCTCCCGAAACCCACAAGAACATCTGACACACCTAAAGCAAATTCTAGACATCTTCTCTGCCGAGGGACTCAACATCATCACAGAAAAATGCGTCCTCGCCCAACCCTCCGTCCGCTGCCTCGGCCACCAATTCTCCTCCGACGGGATCAAGCCTCTCCCGGACAAGGTCCACGCTCTCACGGATTTTCCCCAGCCCCACACTGTCTCAGAACTTCGCCGTTTCCTGGGTATGTTAAACTTTTATCGTAGACACATCAAACACGCTGCACAACACCAACAACCACTCATACACGCTATCCCACAACCGGCCAAAAAGAACGATAACCGCCCCATAACCTGGACCCCCGCCCTTACAACCGCCTTCCAAACTTGTAAAAAGGACCTAGTGGACGCCGCTCTATTAGCCCATCCCGACCCCCACGCTCCCCTCTCCATCACAACCGATGCGTCCGACTGGGCCATCGGGGCAGTGCTCCACCAACACACCGGCGCCACTCCCCAACTCCTCGGCTTCTTTTCAAAAACTCTGTCCCCAACCCAAAAAAATTACTCAACCTTTGACAGAGAACTCCTCGCCATCCACGAAGCCATCAAACACTTCCGTGACTTCGTGGAGGGCAGGCAGTTCTCTGTCATCACTGATCATAAACCCCTCACACATGCCCTCCTCCAAAATCGCAAATCCGCCTCCCCACGTCGCCTCCGGCAACTCGAATTTATCGGACAGTTTACGTCCGATATTCGATATTTGCCGGGGGCCGACAACTGCGTGGCAGACGCACTCTCACGCCCCACCCCCGCGCCGGTGACGGAGCTACTGCCTTTCCCTTCCCCACAAACCCTAAAGTCACACCAACAACCCGAATCCGACCCAGCCCTTTCCAACCTCATCTCCGCCTCCAAACTCCAACAGCTGCCGCCCCTTGAGCTCTGGTGTGACGTAACGGCCGACTCACCGCGCCCTTACGTCCCACCCGACCTCAGGCGGCAACTCTTCCTCCACTACCACTCCCTCCACCATCCCGGCATCCGGGCAAGCCGAGACCTCATCAAAACCCGGTACTTCTGGCCCCACATGAATACAGATATTCGTACCTGGGTTCTAGGGTGCCAGAAGTGCCAGCAATTTAAGGTCTCGGCTCACCCCCATGTACCTCCTCAACCCATTCCCGACTCCCTCCCGTGGGAACACGTTCACCTCGATCTGGTCGGACCTCTTCCCCCCTCTGAGGGGAAGAAATACTGCCTCACGATGATCGACCGTGCCACCAACTGGGTTGAGTGCATTCCCCTCACCCACATCACCGCGGACACCGTCGCAACGGCTTTCCTCAACCAATGGGTTAGCCGCTACGGTTGTCCGCGAACAATCACGGTCGATCAAGGGAGGCAGTTCGAGTCCGCCCACTTTTCAGATCTCCTCCGTTCCCTCGGGATCCAAAAAATCCGCACCACTCCTTATGACCCCCAATCCAACGGGAAAATAGAGCGGTGGCACTCGGTCCTCTTCACACTTCACTACATTACACCCACAGCCATCTACACAACACACACTCTACACACCCAGGGAACGGCGGACTTCCGCACCCCATATTTGTACCCAGCTTTGTAAATACTATCCAACTTTGTAAATATTATTCAACTATACTATTGTAAATATTCAGCTATACTATTCAACTATACTATTCAACTACACTATTGTAAATATTCAACTATACTATTCAACTATACTATTCAACTATACTGTTCAACTATACTATTGTAAATACTACTTATCCATACTTGTAAATTCCAAACTTTGTAAATACTACCTATCAACGCTTATCCTACTTATACTACTTGTACATTCCAATACTTATACTACTACTTGTATTACTAATTTTTAGGATTAAGTCAGCCTCTGTCACCTTTTTGCCTTCAGCAACACCATTTGTTTGCATCGGCCCTCAGCCTCTGTCACCTTGCGCCTTCAGCTCCACCTTTGTTTGCCGTCGCCCTCAGCCTCTGTCACCTTGCGCCTTCAGCTCCACTTTTGTTGGCCGTAGCCCTCAGCCTCTGTCACCTTGCGCCTTCAGCTCCTCAAACATTGGTTCGAACTGGGGGGACCTCTGTCGTGAGTCCCTCCCGGGAACACTCCACCAGTAACTTTAAGCTCTCACCAATATCCTCATGTAAAACTTACTTTCCGTCAATAAACAACTGAGTGGGGAGACAGGCCACAGAACCCAGGGAACACAACCTGGAGCCCCACTACCAACTCCCCACAGGGAGTTGGAGGGAGAGGCCTCCAGTTCCTATATAACCCTGGATCCTGGGGCTTTAGCCTCATTCGACACTTCCTCTAACTAGCTCTCTCTTCTCTCCTCTACCTTGCTCCTCCTCTCAGATGATCGGTGGATTACCGCCGCCTGAGAATTTACCTTCTCCTCCTTGTCTAGATGATCGGTGGACTACCGCCGCCTAGACAAGCACCTTCTCACCTAGATGATCGGTGGATTACCGCCGCCTAGGTAAATTCCCTCACTCACCTCCATCTTCTCCCAAAGTCGTAGATGATCGGTGGACTACCGCCGCCTGCGTCTTTTCTCCTTCACGCCACCGTGATGAACAAAATTCCAAATTCATCACAACATCATTTCTAAAATTCATGTTCTGAACATTTTTGAGCCATTGCAATAGATTTATTTTCTTTGAACATTCGCTGTAATGATAGGGACAGCTCAATTTGATATCTGCGATCATCAGAATTGTGAGAATAGGGTCAGGTGGGTCTTTTTGGTGGGGTTTCTTGTCCATGGGTTGCTTATTTGTCCTATCCGATTTATATTATTATTCAATTTTAGATTGTTATCACATCAATGATATAACCAATTTGATACTGGTTTGGTACCATGTTTTTTAAGGCAGCAAACCAAATCCCGTTACAGGGTGGGGCAAATTCTTCTGGTCAAAATGCTTTTTAACTTTTAAGATATTCCATCTCCCTGATTTAAGCTATACGATTGTCTTTCTTGAATATGATGAACTTTTCGTTCAAATTAGGACGTAAGCTACAAAGTAGAGGGCTTTCGAAGACTGCAGCAGTCTTCTTTACGTATATATAATGGCAAGCGGAGGTAAACTCATCACTACATCCTTTTTAATTTGCACACTTGTGTTCTTTCGTACTACGTACCGAAAGGTAGAAGAGGATGCGATTAGTAAGTGTTCTTTTGTGCCTGGGCCAGGCGTTGAGGCCCCACAGTGTTTGATTAGAAAACAAAATAAGAAACGTGCATCCCAGCCATTTCAGGAGGTTTATGAATGTTATCAATACAACCCAAATGAATACGATATTGTGTTTGGAAGGGTCGTGCAGCTAGTATGAAATAAAGAGGCGTGTAAAGTACCAAATTACAGCTTTCTCAGCTTCTCACTGGACTCCGCGCGATACTTTTAATACTGCACCGTGTGACCCGACGGTGTGGCGGGATTACCAGGTATACGGCGGCTGCTCATGGGGTATACCTATTTTTGAGAGGGATCATTTTCAAGTTAGATCTCGATAGCGGAACCGGTGAGTTTAGGATTTGATCATCTTTTGCCAACTCGTTCACTTCCGAAATCGGTTCGACCGTAGGTTATAATATAACCATGAGTAAATACGTGGTACAGCTAAATAACAGAGTCCACGCACATAAAGAACTTCTATTCTAGCCAAAGCCATTTGAAACATCTCGTTGATGTAGACCTTGGATTCAAATAATCAAAAACTGTTCATCTAACTTCCTGTTCTACCATGCAGATCATGCATTTTTTATTATGCTTGAAAACAAAACCGATAACTTTGTCATCATGAGGGAACGACAGCATGCTCAACGGCGAATACCCACTGTCTTTTTACAGGTCATTCTCACAGAAAGTGTACTTTTTGTGTATCCTGGAGATAAATCAGGACAGAATAGCAATAGGCTTCTGATTCTTTTGGTTTATTTTTCTGTGAATAATACATCTTTGTATTCGCTCAGCAAACATTTTGTATAACACCCACTCAAACATTTTTCGTTTACGTTTCAAGGTGCGTAGATTCGAAAAATGCAATGTCCGTCCGCCGTCCGCCGTACGCCGTACGCCGTACACCGTACGCCGTACACCGTATCACGTGTACAGGCTTCATTTTCGGTCTAAAAAAGTCGTTCTTTCGCACTATCAATGCTCAGAGATAATTAGAAAAAACGAGAAATTCGTGTTTTTGAGGGCCAAAATTTCTGAAACCATCAGAAATAGCTATTTCAATTATTGCACGTGAAAGAAAATATAAATGAACAGCCAACATTTCTGTAGGTAAGTCCAATAGAATAATAAACCCATGTGACAAGGACTTCGCACCTTTTTTTACTTGTGGAGCGACAACGCTCCTGGTGATTCCGAGCTGTGGTTCAGGACCATATGGGATAGACTCCGATGCCTCTTTTGCAAGGCGATCGGCGGTCTGGGTACCCTCAATTCCCTCATGACCAGGCACCTTAGTAGCGTGAGTTTGTTGCGATGAGCAGCCTCTTTGAGGGAGGTCAGGCAACTCCAGGTCAACCTAGATGTTATAGAGAAGAACGAAATGCCTTTAAAGCTGCCTGGCTGTCAGAGAGGATGTAGATCCTTGCACCTTCGAGTCTCATCCTGGCACTCACAAATTTCTATGGCATGGGTTTCTGCTTGGTAGATTGTGGATGTGCTGCCAAGGGGCTTGGCCAAACTAAAGTTCGGCCCCTGTACCCCGAGCCCAGCCCTACCCACCATCACAGACCCGTCTGTGTACCAGACAAGTGAGCCTGGTTCAAACTGAGGCAGGCCTCTTTTCCAGGTCTCATGATCATTTATGATGTCCTTGAAGGGTAGGTCGAAGTTCTTTCTTTTTAACATGAAATCGGGAACTGACCGAGTCACCGGGTCTGTCTTGATAGTATCCTTTATACCCACGTGACTCTCTCTGTGTACAGGTGTCTTGATCCTCCTCAACTACTGCATTCTTGTCACCCCCAGGTAGGCCTCTGCACATGAATGTACAGAGGAGTGAGGTCCAGAAGGACCTCCATTGCTGCAGTTGGTCTTGTATTCATGGCCACTGTTGTGCCTAAGCATGCCTGCCTTTGGAATTTTCTAAAAGCCTGTTGTGCTGTTACTTGGCAGGATTTTTGCCACCATACCATTGAAGCGTAGGAGACCATGGGTCTGCCAGTTGCTCTGAATGCTCATGCCGACATGTTAAAAGTCGGGCTCCACGTCTTGCGGAGCATTCTGTGGCAAGACCATAATGCTCGTGTACCTCTACTAATAGTGTACTCCAAATGCTTATTCCAGGTCACCTTCTGGTCCAGCATAACTCCCAGATAGTTGACGTCAGTGGCGAGGCTCAGCATCTTGCCCTGAAGGCTAGGAGCCGTTAGAGATAGTTTCGTTCTCTTAGTGAAGGGAACCATAGTGGTTTTCTTGGGGTTTAAATAAAGCCTCTCTTTTGAACACCATTTTTTAATGACATCTAGGGCACCTTGCATCCGTGCTGACACGGTGCTGTCAAACCTGTCCCTTAGGATTACGTTTATGTCGTCCGCAAGCTACTACTTTGTAGCTGGCTTGCGATAAGATCTCAAGCAGTTCATCAGCTATTACTAGCCACAACAGGGAGTAGAGAACTCCTCCTTGGGGGCATCCTCTTCTGGCCCTCTTCACCTTTATCCGCTTAATGGCAGGGTCATTTATTCCCTTTTTTCTTGCTGCTCTTTCAGTGGAGTTGGTGTTATCGAAAGCACCCCCTATGTACAGAAAGCAGCAGAGGGCTATTACTTCAGTTTCTAAAGCCTTTTCAGTCAACACCACTGTATCGGACAAAGCTGTCTCTGCCGATCTACCCTTTTGACGGGCATGTTGAGCCCATGTGTTGTTAGTTGTATAGGGTTGTTTGAGAGATGATCATCTCTGATCATCTGGCCAATTATCTTCTCCATGGCCTTTAGAAGGAAATATGTGAGGCTGATGGGTCTCTGCGATTTGGCAATGTGGAGGAGGTCTTGCCAGCTTTCGGTATAAACACCACCCTCACATTCCTCCAAACCCTTGGGATGTTAGAGAGTGCAAAACTTGCGCAGTAAGTCTTTATGATGAGGGGGGCTAGCATGTCCAGGCCCTGTTGAAGCAGTGCCGGGAAAATGCCGTCACCCCCTGCAGACTTATAGGATTTAAATGAGTTGATTGCGATTGCCCATTTAACTTTACTGGAAGTGAAAATCCTTTTAGAGCATTTCAGGATGCCTCTGTCTAGCAGGCCGCTTGCGTTATCAACATCCTGCGCATCGGGGCTGTGGTCCCCTGCCATGGCCATGGAGCCTGGGCAGTGTACCCCCATGAGTAGCTCTGGGTAAAGTATAGTAAAGTAAACAGCCATTCCAGGCTGGGGCTTTTCGTCCTTCTGCCCTGCCAGCGTCGTGGACGTGATCAGCTGTCTTCCAGTGGGAGGATCTGAATTCGACCTGATAATTTTGCTGTTTACTTGGCTACTCATTGCCTCGCCCCCTTGAGTGGAGAGGGGTTCACCCAACAGCTACATGGGTCATACTTGGAAGTCTCACCACGTGTCACCATGAGTCGTCAGAAATGACAAATATACAAATGATTCAGTAACTGATACAAGTAATTGAACTATGAATAATAGTAGCTCCAGGATGTCCTTTGTGTCACTGGTATAACTTCCATCTTCCTTCTGAAGTAACCCAATTGGGTTTGGTCTACCCTTGGATAGAACCCTCTGGAGCCTGGCAATGGCAGGGACACCCTCCAGTCCTTTACAGAAGTTCATCTAGGATGACCATTATGCTCTTTGTAGGGCTACTGTGGTGTGGTACCTCCTTGCTAAGAAACAAAGCCTTGCCAGCTCAGTGTTCCACCATGGAGCATCCCGTAATAAGTCAGCAGCTTTTCTTGTAAGCCTTGAGTGCTACCACTTGCAGCTGCCATGCAGAGGAATCTAGCTGCTCCGGCGTGCATATATCCCCATCGAGTCCATCAAGTTCATGCCTTAAGACGTCCCGATAGAGTGACCAGTCAGTATTCTTCGGGATATGGTATGTTTCTACTTGTGGCTGGTTAGTCTCCAAACTGAACATAACAATAGACAGGGTTATTTTGTCCGATAAATGCCAGTTAGTCACATAGTTAGAAAGGAAATGGCTAGGGTGAGGTCAAGCACCTCTTGACATGACCTAGTAACGAAGGTAGGTACATTGCCATGGTTGAAGACCGTCACCTGGCATGCAAGCATGTACTCCAACAGGTTCTCACCTCGTTTGTTTGTGTTGGTGCTTCTCCATACAGAGCGGTGAACATTCGTGTCGCACCCTATGAGGAAGCGGAGATTCCCCTGCTGGCAAGAATCCACAAGGCGTTTCACTTCCTGAGGCAGAGCTGGTACCTCTTCAGCAGGAAAGTATGCCAACGCCAGAATTTGCCACAATTCTTTGCCTTCCTGATGGAGTTTGCTCCTCTATCATAACTGCTGCAAGGTCCCTAGAAGTGAAGTCTGGCATAGTTATATATGATGCACTATTACCCATATGAATTGCTGCTCTGCACCGTTCAGCTGCCCCACAGTATATCAGCTTACCTGAGCTTGGAGGGATACATCTTACTCTTCTTTTTCCTGCCCAGGGTTCTTGTATCAGGGCTATGTTGCGTCCCCTCCTGGCAAAGACCCCACTGAGGGTGGCTGAGACCGCTTCAGCTCTGTGGAGGTTTAATTCGACGAGACTCAGCCCCGATGAGGCGGTCATCGCCTTGTTTTGCCATCCATCCCCTTGCAATGCCATTCTTCTGGGGAGCGGCCAGGCTTCCTCTTCTTCGAACCTCAGGCTTCAGACTCAGGCCTGAACTGCTTCATGGTCCATTGCTGACCCCCACCTCCCTCTGTTGGGGCACTGGGCCTCTGGGTGCCAGAACTCGATGGGTGTTGGAGGTTTCCCGAGTTGCTCGCCTTTGCACCCCGGAGGTCAACGGAGCATCTCGCCTCTGCGAACCTGAGGTTAAGGGAGCATCTCTGCTCCTAGGAGCCTTCAGCCCTGGAGACGCTTTCCCAGACGTGGAGGGAATGGGCCCGGGTTCTCGCTGGGATGCCGTGCAGTTGCTTGTGTTTCCCCACCATCACCCTTCTTGTCTGTTCCCGTCTCTCTCTCTCTCCCCATCTTGCTTGTGGCTCCGCTTTTGCGTGATTTGGCTTTAACCAGCCTCAAGTTGGCTTTGCCAAACTTGAAGTTCACGTGGCCACTAACATTTAGCACCTCTGCCAGAGGGATGTCCACATACATGGCTATTACAGCCATGGTCCCCTCATTTTTCCTGGACAGGAAGCGCCAGTGATCCACGTGAAGGCTTCGATTTGTGCACCCTCATCATGGGCAATGGCAGGGAAATATCCCATAACCACCTGAGGGTGTGGGAGCTTGGCTCCTTCTACCATCTTCAAATGTGCATCTGGCCAGGGACAACATGTGCTGATGAAGCCCTTGGGCCAGTCGGCTGTCACCCTAGTGTCACAGGTGATGGAGAGCCATCCTCGACAATGATTGGAGTCCAGAAATGAGGGATTAGGCCCTTTCCCATCCAGCTCACATGATCACATTAGGATGAACTCCTGGATTTCGTGAATCTGCCCGAAAGTCAGAAGTGTCCTGGGGAAGTCAGCCTCAACTATGCCGAACTTCCACCGAGCAGCTGCCCTGCTGTAAGAGCCACAATTTTTGGAGGGCTTAAAGGTTACCCTCTTGTTTTTTAGCGGCCGCCTTCTGGCTGTCCGGAGTGGCATCAGCTGAGGTTCTCCTTCTCTTATCTCCCCTCTCATTCGACCCTGCTCCTTGTTTTATGCTGAAAGGCACGTGAGCGCGGGCTAGCACCACTGCTTCCTCCAGCGTCTTTCCCTGGTGCATATGCCAGGAGAAGCGCCTCTTGCCCGCCCCACTCAGTGCCAACAGCTGCTTCCCCCACTCAGGCCGCTGGACGGGAGGAGCCTCAGGCAGCAAGACCTGTTGACCCCCAGCTGGAGGCAGCATCGAGTCCCGAGGGGCCTCTGTTGCTGCACCCATAACGCCATCCACAACCTCCATGGCTTCCGCTACTCCTGAGGATGGAGGACTTTTAAGCTGTCTCTCTTCATCCTCAGTGGTGAAATTGCTTTCACCGGAATAAAAAAAATTTTTTCAAGTTAAAATTTTCTTCTGCCATATTTTCAGAAGATCAGGGTTCTACGAGGGCTCACCCTGATTGCCCTAGACCGGCACTTACTGAAACCGGGTGTTTCCAGGACCCGGAGTTTGCTGGTAATGGCTAAGCTCACCCTTAGTCACGCATCCATCGGCACAGCTGTTCCACCTTGGATTGCGGCAGGTCAAGAGAGAAGAAGAAAGATGAAAAATGGGGAAACAAGGAAAGGGTAAAGGGTAAAACGTAAAGGAAAGAGGAAAGGGACATAGGATCGGGTAAGGTTATTGTGTGTTACTGACGATGATTTGATCACCGAAACCGGTATAACAGTGTTTTTGCGTTTTTCGTGTATTAGTGGAAATAGACTATTTTTCAATAACTCCGTTTTTCTTTGAAATGGGTTTCCACGATTTCGTCGTGAGTGATTTAGTTCGTATCGGGTAAGGGCTAGGGAAACACCCCCCCCCCCCCCCCCCCCCCCCCCCCCGCCGAATCTATGCTCCCACACTCCCTTCTCGTCAGTTCGGGAGACCAGCTCCCTGAACAGGCCGGACCATGGGAAGGTGAGACTAGGAGCTGGGTAGTAGAGGCTATAGCTCCTTAAATGGAGCCGCTTATCTTCCCCATTTGCCAGTCCATAAATTTGGGGATACTGTCCAGTAGATAATTTTTGTTATGGGCCCTAACTTCATTCTTGGTGGCGACTTGAATGGCAAACACCCTAGGTGGTGTTCAACCACGTCAAATCCTAGAGGGCTGAGCCTAAATAACATGATCCATGCTCGTAGTCTCGAAGTGTTATATCCATCAGAAGCAACTCACTCCCCTGATGGACCCACCTTCCATTGCTACTGAATATACACAGTTCGCCTATGGCAAATTCATATAACGAAAGGACCCCAACCAACAAAATTGATTGGGGTAAGTACAAAGAATTCCTTTCACCAGCTACATATACCCAAATACCACTTAAAACTCCAAGAGATGTGGGTGTGGTGACTGCAAGCATAACCAGGCTAATCCAGTTTGCTGCAACTGAGGCCTCCCAGCAACTAACCACTGCAGTCGCTCCAACGCAGAGACCACCGCCCCAACATATCATACAGCTTCTCCAGGCCAAAATATCGGCAAAACTCCTGTGGGGCCTAACCAATTATCCAGCCCATAAAACTGAACTAAATCGAGCAAGTAAAGATTTGAACGAAACTCTCATTAAGGAAAGACAGGAACAGAAAAAAAACGAGACCTCGCTGTGCTGGATCGCAGTGATGGATCATTTATGGAAAAAGACTAAGTCACTCACCAAAGAAAGCCCTAACATTCCTCCTCTCAAGCTATACCGTTGTTGGTATTCCACACCACTCGAAAAGGTTCTCTCGACGATCTTGAAAGAACAATTCACCCCTAACTCGGATCCTAGTCCCATTGAGGATGAAGTACAAGAGTTCCTATCGGCACCTCTTCAATTAACCCCTTTCTGTGACTTCCTTCGCTCAAATGAAGAATGTCATTCACCGTTCAGCATGTATGAAAGCCCCCGCCAGTGATGACATCGATATACCATGTAAGACTTCGGTTCTGATTAAGCAGATCTTCAACGCTTGCCTCAGACTTGGTTATGTACCCTCCATATGGAAACACGCCATTGTCATTCTCATTCATAAGCCCAATAAAACATCAAATAACCCCCATAGCTATCGCCCCATAAGTCTTCTCCCTCTCCTGTCACAGATCTTCGAAAAGCTGCTCTTGCCAAAACTGGTACACCATCTCAAACCTCTCATACTAGTGACACAATTTGGTTTCCGGAACGCCCACTCTTGCCTACATCAATTATTGCATTGCTTGGTCAACAAAATACTAGACACCTACAAGAGAAAAGAAACATGCTTTGGCCTGTTTGCTGAAATCGAAAAAGCGTTTGACAAAGTTTGGCACTCTGGACTGCTGTACAAGATTGGGAGGCAACCTCTTGGTCGCGGCAAAGTCGCTCAGGTGTTCCGCAGGGGAGCGTGCTGGGACCGCTATTATACCTAGTATATGCTGTTTATATCCCCAGTTCCTCTGCTCCGTTTGCGGATGACATAGATTTTCTCTGCAGCTCGCCTAGAGGGGAGAGAGGGGTATTAGAGCTTGAGAAGCTGGCTTTTGACTTGAGTGAATGGGCAATACGTTGGAAGATTAAGCTTAATTAAGCTTAACCCTCAGAAGTCCTGCTGTGCAATATTCACATACCTCCACATCCATGACGAACCTGAATTGAGCATTGGTGATGATGTCGTCCCTTTAGAATATGCCGTCCGATACCTGGGAGTAAAGCTAAACAGATGTTTAACCTTCAATTGCCACAATACTTCCGTGCTGAGCAGATGTCGTCATCGTCAGGCAACTCAAGCCACTGCTAGGAACTCTATCTTCACTACATCTCGACAAGAAACGACTGATATATATAATGTTGATAAGACCAATCTAGGAGTATGGCAGCCACATCTAGGGTAGAGCATCTAACTCACAAGTAAGGCGCCTGCGAACTTTTCAAAATCGCGTTTTGCGAATCATTACCGATGCGCCCTGGTTTATCAGGAACGACAACCTCCATAAGGATGTTGATGTCCCCACAACTCAGGAAGTTCTGCAAGCCTCGTACTCTCGTTTCCATAACAGGCTCCACAACCACCCAAATCCACTAGCGGCTGGCATACTCGAATCAATACCACCCGACCGTCTAAACGCAGATTGAAACGAAAACGCCACACTGATCTCCTCACTGCAATCCAAACCGACATTCCGTAGCTACCTAATTTATCGTATTTTTTCTGTTACCTAACACATACCATAATAATAAACTGTTCAATGAATAATAAATAAATTATAATGGGAGAATAAATAAATAATATATTTACCCTATAAATTATTATAGATTTACTCAATTAAATTATAGATGTAAATTATTTATTTACATTATAAATCAATTATAATGTAAATAAATTATAATGGGAGAAAGTCACTGCACTCACACTCCTAATCACGCGTCGTGTGATATTTATGTTAAATTAACGGTCACAACTGTAATGCTGTACTATGCAAGAAAGTTATCATGTAAAAAATAAAGGTAACATTCGACTTCATAAGGGTCAAAAATTGGTAAAAATTGCTAATATTTCGAAAAATGATATAATTTTACGAAAAGTGGTATGGTTTCTCGTTATATCATCTTTTTACACATTGGCGCGAATATTTCATTGAAAATTCGATACTATAGCATGCTGCATGACTGTTTTTAATGTCTACTACTGGCAATTGAATAGTCTGCAATTTACAGTCCACTACCAGTGATTTAACTTAGGAAACAATCAACCGGTCAGTTCAATCGATCTGTCCAGATCGCTCAAAACATTTGGGTATGGTTTGTCTGTGAACACGGTCCCAAGATTTGCATAAGTATAGCTTCAAGTACATTAATGTTTCGCGTGACTCTGCTGTCCAAGTCTGATAATCTTGTTAAACGAGTTCTTTCCTCAAATGAACCTAAGCGTACAACTCCTTGATCCATGTGATGTGACGATGGTTTGTCCATTAGATACAACTGATTTTCTATTACAGGCGATAACGGTTCGGAGGGACCACAGAATTAGTCCACTACAGCCTTTCGCTCATTACGACCGATTCTGTTATCAACTATTATCACTGCAACATATTCTGTATGTGTACGGAGAATGTAATGTCGTGGATGGAGAGGAGGGCATATCAGTGATTAGTAGGCTCCGTCGCTGGTTGAGTTGACCACTCATTCATTTGACCTCCTGTTGTTCATTCAGCGCTAAGCGCCTAGAGAAATTCAACGCAGTTCCCATCCATGGAGATTTAGATCATACCTTTTATAATATCTGGTATTTCCCCGTTGGGCTCAAAATGTTAAAATCATATATAGGAAACTGGAAACTCAAATAGACACAGCACCACCTAGAACACATGCTAGGTGAAATCAGCTTCACCTAGTTTATACCAACATGCTATTGTGAAATCTGATATCAACCAATTACATACATACAGGTAGGTCAATAAACTGATTTTTTTTTTCTTCATAGAAAATTTAATCAGTAAAAAAAGTTATGTAGTTATACCTAGGTAAGCAAATTATAAATCACAAAATATTCAGTACTTATTTCTTGATACTCTGGACCACTTTCCCGTCAAATTTTCTCTCTTTCTTAATTCTACATATAAGTCCAGCTCATCATTGTAATAGGATCTTGCTTATCAGCAACAATCCTAGCAAGTAGGTACCTAAGCAATGAAATGTTCGCTTAGGGCTAAAATGCGAAGCACATGTGCCACTTAGTCTTGAATTTCAATGTAATCCACGGTGGCCCACTCGTCTTCTGAAGGGGGCTTAAGAGAGTTATTGTCTTGGTAGGTAGTTGAAATCGGTTTCCCCTGAGCATCAAGGCTTAAGTAGTTCTGCAAGTCTTCTGGAAGTTTAAGTGGGTGAGGAAGAGCGTTTTGAGCCATCAGCAGATCGGTGATCCATATCGAGTCTTTAGTTAGTTGAAAATTCTGGAAGAAAATAAAAATTAATTCGCTTACAAGCAAAATATTGAACCATTAGAGATTCATTAACCAATATATCAGTTAATATACAAGAGTTGGGCGGCCAGAGTGTGGGTCCCCACGATCTTGTTCATGGATGGTCCGTTGGGATTTTGGTGGTGGTGGAGGGAGGTGGGGACACGGAGAACGCACCTGGTTGGTTCCAAAAGTCAAACCTGAGGTTGATAAAAGGCAATGTAGGCACTTCTCCTGTAGTCACTGACTACTAGCCTTCTTTCTTTATTTTGCCTAGAAGTTGTCCTCCATAATATTGTCTAGGAATTTGTTTAAATTAAATATACCTAGATAGATTGCATTATCATTCATTTTTTCCACATTAGCGGCACCGAAAGTGTACGTTGAGCATAAATATGTTTAATTTTTCTCAACATACTTCTTGATATTATTTTAATATAAGTTTTTTTCAGTAGAAGGTTTCAGTTCTCACTATAATTTGTATGGACCTTTCCTGTTATCGTTCCGCCACTCCGACTCTGGCCGCGCTCAACCAGGTACGGTTCCGCCACCACTGATTACTCCAATATTATATTAAACCACAAATATTATATTTAACACCAGTATTGAACCAAAACAAATGTTATGTTAAATGAAATGTCTTACATCTTAGAAGTGGGTCTCAGGAGGCCAATATCGCACAATTTCAGAAAGAATTTCTTCAAATGGATCTCGGTTGCGTGATAAGCAGGACTGTCGCCAAATGAATTCATTTAGGTAACTATCGAGGAGGGAACGATTTGTACCCCACTGCCTCTTATTCCTTGCTTTTGCTTTTCCCCACAAACTCTCGATTGTCTGCGTGTGAGCACCACTGTGTGGGTTGACAAAATTTAAGGAATGATTGACCGTGAAATGATGAAAGGTCGGATCAGCAACTAAGGATGCGTAACTGCGCCACTCATCCGATATTATTGTAGAGCCTGGGGCGATCCTTTCCCTAATAATAGGAATTAGCGTAGCTGCAGACCTGTCGGGTACAGCAACGAGAAAACATTGTTTCGTTTCGCGGCAAATACCACCAAAAACCCATTGCTGTGGTAGAATCCTCCCGCTGTTATTTTTGCGACGAGTGAACAACGATTCGTCAATCTCCACAGTGCAGTTGGGCCCACCAATGCGCGTGTTTAAGCGCAAAACAGCGTTTGCACAAATTTCGTGCATATAATTGGCCCAATCCACGAGTGTGTTTTTGTTCATGCCCAGTTCACGCTCACAAAACTTGATTGTAACAATTTCTCTGGCCCACACATAAATAAATAAAACTATTGTTGTAAAATGCAGTTTTGAACCAGTTAAGTAGGTACTTGTCCTCAAGGCTCTTTCCGCTCTGCACCCTCGTATGTGACACCTCCACTTGTCCCTCGTCCCTGTTAGAGATAGTGTGGCATTGTATCCTCCACTGCATAACATACTAGTAGGCAAAATCCCTTTTTCCTGCAAAAACTGCACAGCACCTTCTTTAGTTTTGACTTTATCGTAAAGAGAGAAAATGTTCATTTTGTAGGCTCACTTCATGCACTTCACCGTACTGGACTGAACCGAACTGGCAACTGAACACACTGTTGTTACAGTTAAATGGTGGTTAAATGAGATAAGATTTGGTTAAATGAGTTTTACAGTAGTCAGGTTACCGACCTTTAACACGAGATTTGAGAGGTGGCGGAACAATAACAGGAAAGGTGTATTTTCGGGGGGGGGGGGGGGTGTATTTTTGTCCTTTGTAAAGAAATATTATTCTGTCGGAATATAGGCCATACACTCTCCCAAACCTGGCTTTTGCCTTTGGGGTGCCGATTTCCAATTTTGTTTATCTGTTTTTTTTTCACTCAAGTAGATTTAGAAATAAAGACATTTTTCATTTCGTTAATTTCATTTGAAATCTTGATTATTTCGCACGCGAATTTGAAGGTCTCACAAAAAGGACCCCGCACACTTCTTATGGGAAAGTGGCTTCGGTCAAATTGGCTGAAATTTACATATGTTATGTATTTTGACCTCCTGAACAAAAGTCTCATTGGGCACAAAAAAATCTACCGTCAGGATTTTGAGCTATGGCCAGATTAAACGCTTCAAGTTCGACTTTTTAAACACCTTCAATTGCTTTATATCTCTCTAGGGATGCATTTTAGAGAAAAAAGTGCACGAGTAAAATCGTCTTAAAATCGTCCAAACAACTCGATGCCATACTTGTTTTAAGCCAAAAAATGTTTCTTAACGTTTCTTATATTTTCTTATACATAAGCACATGGGGACTTATTGGCCAAAAATGAAGAAACATTTTTTGACTTAAAACAAGTATGGCATCGAGTTGTTTGGACGATTTTAAGACGATTTTACTCGTGCACTTTTTTCTCTAAAATGCATCCCTAGAGAGATATAAGCAATTGAAGGTGTTTAAAAAGTCGAACTTGAAGCGCTTAATCTGGCCATAGCTCAAAATCCTGACGGTAGATTTTTTTGTGCCCATTGAGACTTTTGTTCAGGAGGTCAAAATACATAACATATGTCAATTTCAGCCAATTTGACCGAAGCCACTTTCCCATAAGAAGTGTGCGGGGTCCTTTATTGGTCCAAACAATGCATATTGGGCGTTATTATGCTGTATTTTCCAACGCTGAATCATGCAATTAATTCAGTTTTTATTGTTGAAGACTACAGAAGTGGTATCCATATGTATATAGCTCAACAACTTGCACAACTTGCACTACGCCACACCCATTATTCTGTGAATAATACTCCTATGTATTCGCTCAGCAAAAAATTTTTGAACATCCCCACAAAATTTTTCTTTTACGTTTCAAGGCGCGTAGATTCCAAAAATGCGATGTCCATTCGCCGTATGCCGTCATTCAGATCTACCTTTATTTTCGGTCTAAAAAATTCGTTCTTTCGCGCAAAGGCTCCATTTGGGCCCTAGTTGTGTCCCGAAACTTTGCAGTCCTATTGGAATATACAAGAGTGTTGTGGATGAAAAATTGACGTAAAATGGGTGTAAAAATAGGGGTTTTTTGGTGTTATAGTAATGCGAGCTTATGAGTTACCGTTTTCCATGTTTTTCAGGGGACGAGGCCGAATGTGAAATCGATTATGACCAACAAGCGAAGAATTGAAGTTCTAACAGACTTTCAGCCTTAAATTTTTCTCTAACATCGTCGTTCATTCGCACACAGGCTCCATTTGGGCCCGTTGTGCTCCGCAGCTGGGCAGCCCGATCGGAATTCACCCAGGGGCGTTATGGGTGAAAAATGGGTTTAAAAATGAGGTTTTTCGAGGGTTTTTTTTTTTATAAGTTGTTAGTGAACAAGAGTTTGTGAGGTATCGTTTTCCATGTTGTATGGAACTGTAATTCCAGTGCCGGCTCCAGTACTCGATTAAGCCCTTTCCTGGGGGGGGGGGGGGGGAGCACTAGAGTAGTTATTGACCACAGGAAACAGTGATCTACGCAGAAGGGGCATCTATACAGGCTGTTGTGTAATAATTTGCAGCGTTTTTTGCTGTCAACATCACATATAGATTGGCTCTTTAGTATTGTCGTATCGCATGTATTGATTTCTTGAATCGTTGTTTTCAATACCATGAAATATAGCACTATACATACTTACATACAAACATACATACAATTCATTCACCAAAGAGTTTACAAAATTTATAATTTTACCTCGGGTAAGCAGTGATGCTGTAAGCAGTAGTAATTAGAAATTCCGTCGTTATGACACCACGTTCCATCTGGGAAGTACGGGTCAATCCCCAAATCGTTGAGCTCTATCCTGGGTGAGTAGAACAGACCAGAATCTTCCCTTCTGCAGAATATGGCACATGCCACCCATAATCGACCTTCAAATTGGTATATTCACTATTAGAGAATATTGTGAGAGATTTATGATCAAGTTTTATTTATTTAATTAGATCCTTGTCGCTTTTTTTTTCTTTTTGAGCTGTTCAAGCAGGAAATCGGGCGTTGGAATGATGCATACTTCTCGCTAAACTTCTCTATAAACAGATATGTATGACGGATCTACTGAAAATTATTTGTCGGGGGTTATTTTTTACCTTGTTCGTGAGGAGCTTGTAGGCCTGCCCCGTACTTGTCCAGCACGGGAAGGTAACGGTTGAATTCGTAGCATTTCCGTGAAGCTAAATCCGTTGCTGTAATTCTCTTTTTGTGTTTACATATCTGCAACGGATAGGTAGACAAAATAATTAAACTGCTCGTGGTACATCTCAAATTGCATAACCCTCCATAAACCAATCATGGAAATCTTAGTTTTCGTCACGTCTTGCCTAAAGCAGTCTCATATTCTTATTATTTTAATCTCTCTACCTACCAGTTGGGTGTTGTTTTGCTTTTAATTTTATTGGGTCCCTTACGATTTTAATAAGTAGATATAACAATGGTTAACTGAAACCGTTGAGTCGTGAAATAAGGATGCTTTGAGAGAAATTGGTCAACATAGAAAGAAAAAAATTCTTTCGTGCAATAACACTGGGAGGTTATACTAGGCAAAAAAAATAGGTTTTAATTAGCATTGCAACAACTCACACTAGAGCGTTACAAATTTTGTAATAATTATAGTGCGTTATAATTATTATGCCGAACTCCCAACCCTCCCCCCACCCCTCTTAAATTTTACTGAATTTATTCCGACATTTGGCCATTTTGAAACTTTAAAAAACTCCATTTATTTGCTTCTTAGACTTCTTAGACTTCCTAGAGAAAACATGTTTTTTTTTTTAAGTATGTTTTCTCTAAGAAGTCTAAGACGCAAAATTGGATTTCTTAACATTTCAACATGGCCCAATGTCGGGATAAATTCAGTAAAATTTAAATGGGAGGGGGGGGGGGGGGGGGTTGAGAGTTTTACGTAAAATCACAAATAATTGATATGGAGTCTCAAAATGCTATACCTTTCGAAACTCTATAGCAATTATTTGTGATTTTTACCTATTTTTGACCCGCAAAAACGCCAATTTGACCCACTTTTTCGCTCATCTTCAACCCACCCGGCCCGATTTTCACAATTCTCAGGTTTCAGATTTCAGATAGTTCTACCCAAAAGTTACCTACCATCTCTTCGTATTTCATTCAGACCGTCATGTTACCCAATGATTTTAGTACATTGGGACAGCAACTCCCGTCCCCTTCATCCCACCTCTAATTTGTTACAATTGTAATTATAGTTCACAGTTCAACCTGAATAAATCTGGCACCTTACCCACGATTTATTCGAATCGCGACCCGTGTACCCCTGTGTTTCACTTCTGTAAGGAGTCCCCCCCCCCACCCTACCATCGTATCCTAACACTTCAACTCCGGTATCTAAGTCTGCTCATCTTAGATTCAAACCTGAAATGGTCTAGAAACATTTCCCAAGTTTCAATGACGTGTTGACAACTCCGCCGGACTACGACTAATTTTTCCATGCCGAACTTCCAGCTCCGCTTGTTTACATTTTGTGTGCACCTGAACGTGTTGTAAACTCCGCCAGTTGTCACCTCCGCCGGTCAGATCATTTGTTCAGTAGACGATTCGTTTCCCACCATGTCAGACCTTTTCAAACTTCTAACCTCCAGCAGTTGCTTGTGATGCTTCTAAACTCCATAAAATTGATTAACGTGAAAAACTGGTGCGCGTTCAAGTGGAGTCACTGCAAAAAGAATTGTCCGACCAAATTGTGTATCTCGAGGACATGAAAATTTAGTCGAAAAGGCTAGCTCCCAGAATCATGCAAATGTGTCTGACTGGCAAATTTTGAAAAAACTCATATCCAATCTAGTAAGAAAGCGTTGGACGATATAAGTGATAGGCCGTCGAAGATAGTTCATTCCGAGATTGTTGAGTGTGAAGAAGCTACGCAGATGCTAACAAACACAGATGCTGCCAACATAACACTGAACGTTTATGGTGCTCGTCGAAAACCCTACCCGCATTTGCCGAGGGGTTTCCAGGAAACAATGGAAACAATGAATGCACTCCAAGAACCGGACTCGGAAATAATGGTGGTGGGCAATGAAATTGTCGTGATTGGAACGCTGGGGCTACCACTAGTTGTGACTGGATTGTCACTCACGAGATCTTTTGGAGGAGGAGTTGCTCGGAAGGTTCCACCACGCCGTTATACCACGAGGGCCTCACCAAGACAGGTTCCACCACTCATGAGGTCTTTTCGAGGGAGGGAAGGTAGGGAGAGAGAGAGAGAGAAGTCATCGACTTAGAGGTGCACGTAGAATGAAGAAATCTGGTCAGGAGTACGGGTTATATAGGGCTCGTTCCACCCTCCCCCGGCCCTCCGACAGTTTAGAGACTGGTAGGAGAACCGGCGGTTGGACGCCTTCCGTCTCGCGCAGATTCTTTCCTTCAGCTTGGTTTATTGGGTATAATCTGAACGTTACAGAGCTGAGTGGTATAGGCGGGTACCACGACCTAAACCACGAACCAATTCACTACAAAGTAAATAATATTGCATAGGTTTTTTTTTTTTTTTTTTGCTTCGAGTACTGCGGCAACTATTTTTGTGGATGGAACTTTTTCGTCCTGCCTGAAACATTTTTGCCAGCTTTTTACTGTACACATTTGTAACATGATCGCTATGTGCCATTGTGTTTTGACTACTAACAGACAAAAAAAATGAGTACATACGTTACTTTGCTTAATCGCTTACAACGGAAATGCGAAGGAATTGGGTTTTCAAATTAGAGCCTAGTACATTTTTTGTCGTAGATTTTGAACAGGGTATACAATCGGCAGTCCAGGAAGTGTTTCCCAAAGCACGTATTACTGGCGGAAAATTCAATCTCCCACAGGCTTGGTGGAGACGGATCCAAGCAGTTGGGATCCAAGTAGCTCCAACCCTCAGCGGAGTTGCAATGTCCTTTTCCAGGTTCTACCAACAACTAGACCGGCGGAGTTGCAACAGTTTTCGGCGGAGTTGCAGCAACCCCATTTCAATTAAATCAAAACATCTAGGTAGGCATTTTACTACAATTAGGCAGCCCCCTCTCGCCCAACTTACTTTAAACACTCATCTGCCTCAAGTTCAATTGATATTGTACGAGAGGTGTGGCCGGAAACCAAAACAACAGAGGGAGAATAACTTTACAAGCTTTCCGGCTTGCAAAAATCATCCAGACTTTTGTTGAGCAAATATTTTTCACTTACCGATCAGTTCACAACACAATAAGTCGAAAAGATGCTTACTCTTTCGTCTCTGCAGAGGGAGACTCCATAACTTAGGCCTTTGCATCCGTCGTTCGAATAGATGGGGGTGGGGTTATTACATTGCCGCTGCATCTGCTGGTAACCTGGGAAAGTTTTTGTACACTCAAAATATACTGTTTTGAAGAATAGTCGAAAAAAATATTTTGTGCACTATGAAATTTCTCACACTGGATGTAACTTTAAATATAAAATTTACTCGTTACAGCAGAGACAGTTGATGTGTAATCATGTTGTTTTTAGTTGTAGAGTGGTGCTAAAAACAGGGGTTTGGACTTTGTGAGGGTTTATTTCTACCAGGAAGATAGTGAAATTAGTTCCTAACGAATGTGGTTCTCAACAGTCATCTTCAGCTTTCATGGATAAAATGAATTGTTTAGTTCCTACTTCAAGCTGAGGGTATTTATGTAATTCTCTAACTTTGTGATAATTATCTTATTATATTTTGTGTAATTTTTTAATGGTACCTAATTCTAGTGACTGGTCCAGTTGGCCTACAACTACAGTATAAATAGGTATATATTATTATTATTAATCTGGACTTTTTCATACAACAAAAAAGTATTTTAAAAAAAAGTTAAGTAACAGCCCTTTCAGGCTGGGGCTTTTCGTCTGACTGTCTTGCCAGCGTCGCGGACGTGATCTGCTGTCCTCCAATGAGAGGATCAGATTTCGATCTGATTATTTCGCTCTTGGCTACTCGTCGCTTCACCCCCTTGAGTGGAGAAGGGTTCGCCCAGCAGCTACATGGGTCATAATTGGACATGTCACCACGTGTCACAGCGGTCACCTGTCCAAGTACTAACCACGCTCAGGTATCTTAACTTCGGTGGTCTCACTGGAACCACTTTATTCCACCGGTTCATACAGTCGTAACTCGATAAATCAAACACCTCAGGACTGGGCAAAACTGTTCGAGTTATCGTTAATTCGAAGTATCGAGCTGGGAACTCGAGATATCAGTAGGTAATACTAGAAATATAGGAGATGACTGTAAATCAAATACAAACCAAAGTAGTTCTCCACGAACAACAAAGCTTTCCTATTTATTGCTTCCACACTACCGAAGGTAGAGAAGCCTTATATTCGTGCAAGAAGTTAGAAGAAAAAAATTGTCTTCCAAAATCAAAATGTCCACTTGGACAAAATCCGAAGCATTTCAAAGCTTTCTGAATAATTTTGGTTCCGCGTCTGTCTGTGGTCAGTTCCTTGCCCCTGGCAAAACTATACGAAATATGATCCGATTTTGATGGAACTTTCAGGGAACTGTGCGGGTTAGCCCGTAGACGGTCCCCTATGAGTTTCATCGCCGCCGGACCAATGTTAGCGTGTGCGCACGTGCAAACAGGGGTTTCATGGAACAACGGTTTCTCAGTTCCTAATGGACCTATTTTGCTCAAATTCGGAGGATAGTTGGGGGCTGGCTCTAAGACGATTGCCTATGGATTTCGTCGTGATTGGATCAGTAATAACCACTGCGCATGCTCAAACGTGAATATCACGAAACAACAATCTGTCAGTTCCTAATAGACTGATTTTTTTTTCAAGGTGTGTTTTTTTTTTCAATTCAAGGTGTAGAAAATGTGTGCGTTTTTCTAAGTCCTCAAGTCAACAAAGTCCACAAAAACCTTCCAATTCCTTCAAGCCTTTAATTTGTTCGACATATAGTGTTAGTGTGTTCAAGTTACTGAGGTGTTAAGCTTAGAGGCGGGACTTGGGACCTGAAAAACAGTACGAGGTATCAACAAATTCGAGATATCGGTATTTGACTTGCAGAGTAGCGACGGTATTACAGGAAGTAGGTACCAATTTATATATGGAAGATTGACGAACTTTTGATTAAAGAAATAACGACAGACCTTTTGAATGTAAAGTACACCCAGATTGACACTTCGAATGCTTCCAAGGGCCCCAACCACCCGCGACCACTTCGCTCACATCACCTCCTTTGATTGCCGTGCAAGATCCACCCAGACACGTCTGGAACATTTGAAATTAATATTAAATTTATTCTCTAAACTTCCCATACAAGCAAGCCTGTATAGGTACATATAACTATATGGCGTAGTTACATATAAATTCAATTATATATGCCTAGTTGAGCTTATAGTTTTGTTTTTATTTGGTGTGGGGGGGGGGGGGGGCGATCTCCGAGCGAAACGTCGCGGAATTAAAAACTCTGCAAAGTCCTTGTCACATGGGTTTATTATTCTATTGGACATAACTACAGAAATGTTGGCTGTTCATTTACTGTTTCTTTAATGTGAAATAATTGAAATAGCTACTTCTGATTGTTTCCACCAATTTTGGCCCTCAAAACATGAATTAGGTACGCTCCTTTTTTTTTTTTTAATTATCTTTGATCATTGGTAGTGCCATTTAATCGTTTTGGTTCACGTGTTGACACTTTTTCTAGTGTTATTATACACGTTTATGCAATTTCCCAGGTTTTTGACTCATAAAAAATCCATTTTGGGAGCTGAACCTTTGGTAGAACCTCAATTTTCCGCTAATTGGTCTAAATCGACTTCATATTCGGTCATCTCGTCCCAAAAAAACATGGAAAACCATACCTCAAAAGCTGATGTTACTAAAACACAAAGAATAGGTACCTATTTTTATATCCATTTTCACTCATAACACCCCTGGGTATATTCCGGTCGGGCTGCAAAGTTGCGGGACATGACGGGCCCCAAGCGGAGCCTGTGTGCGAAAGAATGAATTTTTTAGACCGAAAATGAAGCCGGTATGCGTGATAAGGCGGACGGCGGACGGACATTGCATTTTTGGAATCTATGCACCTTGAAACGTACCTAAAAGAAAAAATTTTGAGGGGGTGTTATACAAATTTTTTGCTGAGCGATTACATAGGTGTATTATTCACAGAATAATAAACGCTGCAAAGTCCTTGTCACGTGGGTTTAATATTCTACTGGACGTACTTACAGAAATGATGGAAATACATTTATGGTTTCTTGCATGTGCAATAATTGAAATAGCAATTTTTTATGGTTTCCACCAATTTTGGCCCCCAAAACAACGAATCCTATTTTTGACAAATTATCTTTGATCATTGCCATTTAATTGTCTTGATTCACCTGGTGATAATAATTCTTGTGCTATTATACACGTTCAGACAATTTCCCAGGTTTTGACTAATTAAAAATGAATTTTGTCAGCTGAACCTGTGATATTCGGTCTCCTCGTCCTAAAAAACATGGAAAGCGATACCTCACAAGCTCATATTACTTAAAACACACAAAAAAAACATTTTTCACCCATAACACCCTTGGGTGTATTCCGATCGGGCTGCCAGGTTTCGGGACACAACAAGGGCCCTAATCAAGCCTTTGTGCAAAAAACGAATTTTTTAGACCGAAATTAAAGTAAATATGGATGATACGGCCGTGGGCGGACGGACACTGCGTTTTTGGAATCTATGCACCTTGAAACGTAAAAGAAAACATTTTGAGGGGGTGTTATAAAAATTGTTTGCTGAGCGACTACATAGGTGTGTTATTCACAGAATAATAAATCAAAAACACTGCAAAGTCCTTGTCAAATGGGTTTATTGTTCTATTGGACATGCCTACAGAAATTCTGGAAATACATTTATTTTTTTGTTCATGTGCAATTGTTGAAATAGCTACTGTTGATGGTATCCACCAATTTTGGCCGCCAAAAACATGGTATAAGCTACTGTTTTTGACAAAAGCTCCTTTCTTTGATCATTGATAGAGCCATTTAATTTTCTTGATTCACCTGTTGAAACTACTTCTAGTGTTGTATACAAGTACTGGTGATTTCAGACAATTCCCCAGGTTTTTGGCTCATACAAAATGAATTTTGGGAGCTGAACCTTCATTACAACCTCAACTCTTCACTCTTTGGCCATAATCAACTTCATATAGTCGGCCTTTTGGCCCTAAAAAACATGGAAAACTATACCTCGCAAGCTCATGTTCAGTAAAACCTCAAAAAACCTCGAAAAACCCAATTTTTACTCGTAACTCCAGTGGGTGTATTTTGATCGGGCTGCCGAGCTTCGGAGCACAACTAGATCCAAATGTGTTCCCAAATGGGGACCCAAACTGTGTGCAGAAGAACGAGGATTTTAGACCAAATTTTAACGTAAATTTAAGGTTGAAACTTCGTTAGAACCTCAATTTTCCACTCTTTGGTCAAAATCTACTTCATATTCGGTCTCCTCTTCCTAGAACGCATGGAAAACGATACCTCACGACCTCATGTTACTAAAACACCAAAAAACCCCATTTTTACCCCCGTTTTTCACCCATAACACCCATGGGTATATTCGGATCGAGCTGCAATGTTTCGGGACACAACTAGGCCCAAATGGAGTCTGTGTGCGAAAGAACGAATTTTTTAGACCGAAATTGAAGTAGATATTCATGATAGGGCGGCCGGCGGACGGCGGACGGACATTGCAGTATTGGAATCTACGCACCTTGAAACGTAAAAGAAAAAATTTTGGGGTGTTTATAAAAATGTTGGCTGAGCGATTACATAGGTGTATTATTCACAGAATAATAAACCAAAACGCTATCACCAAGACTAGTTAGTGTTGGTCATTAACAACCCCCCCCCCCCCCCTCCCCAAAAGTTCGATTGACGCCTGTTAATGTATTTCCTCAACCTACCTTTCCCACACCACAAGCTGAACCTTCGAGCGCTGGGCCTGCGAAATAAAATCCTGATCTGTGAGGAGTCCGGCACTGCAAACTCTGGCAAATATCTGGAACCTGGAATATGAACATTCTGTCAAGATGCTATGCAATTAGTTAATTAATGTTGATGATAATTAGAGTGTGAAACGGATCAAAGAGCTGTTTGAAAATCTTGATGTGGTAATGCTATTATGTATAACTGTTATATATTATCTTCGATACTACCAGGATGATTCTTGGGGCATCTTGAATTTAACACTGCGTGGTTTAACAGGCTCTATCAAGCTTCCGCTCTTATAATAATTATGCTGGTAGATCTCTTGAGAATCTCATGAAATCCTCCTTGCTATCAGTTTGTGCTCTTGAGCTATTTCCCAGTATATGTAATGAAATCTTTCACATATTGAGATTTTTTGCTCAGATGATAGAAAAATCATGCAAATTTATAGGTACTTAGAACATATTTGTGTTTGGTAGGTATTTTAATCCATTCCAGACCCATTGCGCGTCAGTAATATGAGTATCTCTGGCAAAATTGTTGCATGAACTGAAATTATAACGCATTCAAGTTATAAATATTTCGTTGGTTCATCTACTGAAGACCAGAGCACAGCATCGGAAAGGAAAATTTTGGAAGAGAAAAAGAGGAAATTTTACGCTAGTTGCGAACAGATTTCACATTCCTATGCCTACAATAGTTGATTAGCGCCTGTAATCCCAACAGCTTGGAGGTTTTACGGGGTGCTATTTTAGATGAAGGAACATGGGAATATATTCAAAGCCACTCTCTCAGCCTTATTGTGCGGCGTGCCAAGCTTTTCCCCCGTATCGAATTTTATCTTAGGTCAGTTCAACTATGATGAGTGGTATCACCCCTCTTATATTTCATCGGTTGCACAATGGTCAGCGAACTATAACGTAGAGAGCTGAATTTGATAGACTGATATATTTCCCACGAAATAATGCTAAACAAAATTCAACTTTATTCAAGGCACCAGCAAGTTAGTATTCTGAAACTCTTAAACTCATAAGTAGGTGATAAAATGGTTATGGTGAATCGCTGTATAGAGAGCCGCTCTTAAAACTTCATTTTCATTAACCAAAAAGCTTTATTTATGCAGTGCTCCGGAACGAAAATGAATGGTTTAGGGGTAGTAAGATGAGATTTTACTTGAGGTCCAGTTGTGTCATACATTTTAAGAATTCCAGTGAGGTACTCACGAAGGGGTGAGAAAATCTATGGAAGAGGTAATATGATTTGAATTTTCACCTGACTACATGAAATCTGAATCCACTTGGTCTGTTTTTTAACGTGTTTGAAGGCGAAGTTTTATCGTAAACCACCTACTTCGAAAATTTTCGTAAATTAGGTTTTTTAAATATATATATATAATTTGCTTCTTCTTCTCAAGACTTCTCTCGAGTGACTTTTTATAAGTATATGTACTGTGCATCACCTCTTTCTTATCGTCACCAACGTAGTTTGCGTCCGGATCTCTGAGAAGGACTTCACACTGTTTCTTGGGGCCCCACACTGCCCCTGGTTTGTCCTTGAATTTAGTGTGGTCCATATCTGCGTTGGGTTTTTGGACGTCGTAAAGGCACTTAGCCCATCCACTGTGGACAATATCAATAATCGTTGATTTTAGTGACTGCTGTACCAATCGTGTATTGCACTGACATATATAGATATTATTTAACTTTTAAGGAATTTTCGGAGATTGCAATGGGTTAAAGTTTGCCATAGCAATTCATAATGTGACACATTCATGTTTTAAGTGAATTTTTGAAAATATCTATCGATAGAAATCTGTATTAGAGCATCGTGAATCCATCCCTGGATTTTAAAAGTTTATATATTATACAAGCCGGCGATTCCATTTAAAACGCGATCTGCGCAATGTTTTGTGATTCCCCACCCAACCACAGGACTGCAGTGGCCGATGGCGCGTCGGGAACTTCAGTCTATTGAAAACGTGTATTATTATTATCGTTATGGTGGCTCAGTGGTCGGGCATATTAGCCTCCCCTTAAAACTCCCTCACCAGGCTACACGAAGCAATCAGCACGGCCTTCTGCATGTCTTCGTAAAGTCCACCGGGCAACCCAAGGATCCTCAAGCTTTCATGGAGTTTCTTGGCTATCACCCCTGTGGCAGACAAGACCGCGAGAACGATCCGTACCACCTCCTGCTCCCACATGGTCCTCATCTCGTTAGCAAGGGATAAATACTTATTTAACTTCTCCCTGTGCTTATTATTATTATTATATTTTATTAATTTTTTAAAATTATTATGGTTTTTTTTTCATTCCGACCGTCTTTTCATTTGCTTCAAAATCTCGCTAAAAGGATCGTCTTACAATTTTCATCTGCGCATGCTCTTTCCCGGAATCTCTACAGCCGCTTTAAACACTCATTTGATTCCATCGATCAATTTTGATAATGATTAGGTATATTGTTAAGAAGAGTTATCTTTCAACTCAAAACGGTTTATTGAAAAGACGATTCTTTTTTGTGCGAAAAACTTCAGTACCTATCTGTCAGCCCAAAACACAAGACAACCGAATTTTTTCGAGTCTAGTAACTCTAATGATAATAGTCATACCTGATTTCCACAAAAATTATGTTCAAGCGACGTTCCAACGATATCTGAACGTTGAAAAGCGTATTGAAAAATCTTAATATCGCCAAGATGTGTTCGAAATAGTTGTGATATGAAGAGATGAGTGACTATCGATAGCCTCTTATTTCCTATTCCTCACTTCTCTACACTTACTCGAGCCCTTTCAAGACGTCAGCGCTGCAGTGTGACCACAATGTTTCCCCATTCACGCCTCTCGAGGGAGACATGATGAAGCCATCCTTTGGACAGCTATTGCTTGAGCTGTCGTGATGCATACCTAAACTGAGGATAAACGGAAGAGGTGTGCATTAAAACTACAGAAGAATGAACTTATGAGATCTAATCCGTTTACCTATGAAGAAAAAAACTTGTAGGCAACCTATCCCCGGTAAGTAAGAACATAATTTTATTGGATTTAATTCTTGAAGAACCTGATTTCTCGATATTTTGGTTTATCCGTACGTGTCGTATACCTACTGGAGTATAATTCTATCAATTTATGGTATGATAATATTGGACCAAGTACAATTGGATATTTCTGGAATAATAAAAAACTAACTTGTGACCCATTTCATGAGCCAAAACATAAACAGAGGTGAATCCTGCCGACGGGTAGGGCTTGCCCAGTATGTTGGTAACTCCAAACTCTGCTATGACGCACGCGTATTTCGCCTGACAAACTCCTCCAACAGTAGCCAAACCTGCATATTGAATTTCACTCAACGTTAACCATCTTCGAGAGGAACAATATGATGGACTGCGAAAATGATCGGGATATTTCAACTTACCCATTGTAACGCCACTTTTTTTGCCGTTCTCCACAGCGTAGAAATCGAGGCTGTGGAAAAAGTTATAATTATTATTAAGTAGGAACCTATCACTCATTGAAGTAAATATCGGCTGCAAATTAAGGAGAATCTGTTCCGTTGATAGATAGAGTGATAGCTTTAGTTTTGTTAGCATACATTATGATCCTAGAACGACCTATAATGCCAAGCTGCCTGAGAAAATATCCCAAGGAGAAATGGATGGAACCGGAGTTCCCCCAATTTTTCTGAGAGGTTCCTGAAGACTCAGCAAACTGTTCAATTTCAAACAAGAAGTTAATTATCGAAAGTAAATTAGAAATATTAGAAAGGCAGGTATTCAAATTTGGACACTTTCCGAACTCCTAGATGATATTATAATTTTCACATACGATGATGTCTCGTTTTATATCGTACCAGTCCAGATAGATGGAAGGGGAAGAATACCTCCGAAGTTTTCCATCGATAAACTTCAGGTTTCTGAATGTTGGGCAGTTCGAACAGTTACCTAGAATCATATTGAAAATTTTCTCAACCGACGATGAGTTCTTTAATAGCCGATTAAGGCAGGGGTTTTCAGGTGTCTTTGATTACCATATCTATTGTAATTACAGAAATAGGTCTCTCCCTCCCAGCCTGCTGCTTTACGTAACATATGAGATGATATCTGTTTATGGATTTGTTTCCTGTATTTTAAACCACTAGGAGCCAAATGGTCAATCTAAAAACTGTTGCAGCCTATCTATCTCTATAAGATGTTCTTGCCAACCGGATTTTATGATTACTTGAAGCGTCCTTACCCGGAAACATACAATCCCATGTCCCAGTGCTTCGGATCCTTGTCGTCCGGTGGATTGTGTTTTTCGCTATAGACGCAAAATGAATCCAAAAGATTACTCCTCTCGCCAGCGTAGTGAGGCAAATCCGATGGTTGAGTTTTGAAAATTTCCAGGTGTGTGAGCATGAGATCGATTTTTGTCCCCGCACTTGGGTGGTGATACAAGGCTTGCACCTACAAAGTAACATCGAAATCGGCCTTCATTTATGCACTAAATTCTAGAATACATAAACCCCATCATCTCATAAAAGTATTCATATCCCCATCAGTGGAAATAAAATCGTAATTCTATGTCTTTACATTGATTAGATTCATAAAATAGGTATTATGTTTCTTTACCATTGTAAACCTGTAGGAGAATCAACTAAGCTACTTAAATGCGACGAGTTTTGGCGGAACGCCAGTCTCTTGTGGTCCGCTGGTGTTTCGGAAGTTGCCTTTTTAATAATACGCAATATGTCTCGGAACTTTCCCGCTTCTCGGAACTTACATAAATCCAATGTAAAAGGGGTTCTCTCGACTAGAAGTATTAGCCGGATAGCAAATCCTGGGAGCTAGGAAAGACTTTGAGATTGAGATGGCCTCAGTCAATTTCATTACGTAGGTTTTGGTGAATTTATGTCAAAAGCTGATAATGGAGTGTGAGACGTGTTATTGATCAATACATTTTTCTTAATATCTGATGGGGCTTTCCCATTAAACATCGACGCCTAATTGATACAACTACGGATCGTTGCGCTAAAAAATCTCAGTGCTACTGTGTGTAGTGTCTGCTCTCCCAAAAGTGCTAACTTTTAACCCATAACTTTTATATTTACCATAACCTATCAGTCGTTTCCTTTGTTTCCGCAGCAAAACCAGCTAGCACAATCCGGTGAAACACAGGGGCAATCCATGTAGCCCTAAATAAAATTGCTTTTCCTTGGTGATTATTCATATTGGACTATTTATTTAACGTGGGCTTACCCCATTGATGTAGGCCAGCAGCATGTTTTTCAGTTTGACCTCATCATTTTTGAAAAATGGGGAGAAGAGTTTGTAAGCAGCTTCATCGAAAAATAAACCCAACTCCACCATAGGACGCCCGTTCGCACTTTTTCTCTTCTTGAACGCACTGTTCGATAGTGCCGCATTTATTTGCTTCTCAATAGCTGCAGGAACGCTTCCTGTCAAATATTTGTATTTCTATGTCTGTTAATTGTGATATATGTAATTATTTAATCGTTAATCATATTCTAGTCGAATTATCTAGACTCTAGAACATGATATTTTTTTTATTCAGTTGTCAGCTCAATTAACAGGTTTAATTCGCTGAGATCGCCTGCTTAAGTGTAAAGTGCGTAGTCCAAGTAAGTACATAAACGGAAAGTGAAATGAAAACCCTACTTTTTTGACACAGCAATACTCATGCCACTTTGTGAGTTCCCAAACGTTAGTTCGCTATCTATGAGCTCATTCAATTACAAAAAAATTCATTATCTCGGTCTGATGAACAGTAAATAATAAAGCATTCAAATAGACCGAATTAAGGATATCTTACTCAGTTGCTCTGTCCAGTCATCAGGCACAAGGGGCCTTCTCTTCACCAAATGATAAAAGCCTGCATCCGACGTCTCCTCCTTCACTGGTTCTATTTCTAAGACGTATTTGTCCGTCAGAACGAGTCCTCTCTAACAGAACACACAGCTTGCATGAGTATGAATAATAATATTTGAGCATCGAAATAAACCTCAACAATGCTGCTATCATGTCACGGTCCACAGATACCTCATAATAAAATTATGCCAGTAGGTAGGTAACACATAATTTTTGAGTGCTTAATTTACACGTGATTCATGTGTACTTTGTCTAGATAATATTATTGCGGTTAAGCATTCATGTTTACCGAACTTTATCCACAAGACCTAGAACTGCCTTTGCCACAGGAAGAACCAAGGAAATCGGATGAAATTGCGGCCTGGACACCACTAATTATTTTCACCCCCTCCTCATTCAAAGGTAGGGATGCCTTTTTCAATTTTATCCTATTTCACAACTTTCTCGCGACATCGACTTTCCGAAGTTTTATGGATCGATCTAAAATTGAGAAGACTGCAAAAATAACCATGAGAATTGCGGCCTGGGCATTGCAAACTAGTTTTTAGCACACATCATTTACTTTTATAATTCGTCAATTTATAACCTCAATTTATCTCATTGTAAGGTACTGTCCTACCTATGGAAAATTCACACTGTCATCACCCATCAAACTATGACGAAGACGGACCAGATATCCGTGAATGTTCTGAGATATTATTTAGTTTCGCCTATCGCATACACACTGGATCGGGCTCTGTCAAAACATGCAATAACCTACCGAATGGATCTTAAAACGTTTTCAAAATCGGTAGAATATAACCGGGTATTATACTGTTATTCCACCAACCACTGTAAAACTGGTTGGATATAAGTCTGGGAAGCGACTGGTGAGCGATGTGGGGTTGTTCAGACCCCGCAATAAGCTCGGCTAGATCTTGGATATCTTGATATTTTCAAAAAGGTTTGGCACCGATTAAATGGGGAGAAGCCGACAAGACGCCCAATAAACTTCACATCGTCTTCGATGTTTAAGCATGGGAAAACTATACTATAATCATTCAGATCATAATGAGATGCATAGGACATCAGCAGGGACACAGTCAGCATGATCTCAGAAAATGTCAAATAGAATCGGAGTTCCGGAATAAGAGTCAGGAATTTGAATGTGCGCATGCATAGACAAAAGTTACGTAGGATTTCAACGAAATTCATAAAGGAACAATCTGTATAGGACATATCTTCTACATTTCAGCTCGTTTGGATCGCTCTTCCGATAAGACATGGTGGTTAATGGAATTACTAACAGACAGACAACATATTACTGTTCCTTCATTTCTGAAACGCACAATGCGATTGGAACTTTCGATTGTTTGAATTACATAAATTTTCCCTGGCTATAACATTAACACAAAGGCTTTCCTACTTTAGGTAAGTACTACTGAAGCAAGATTAACGAATAAATAAATAAAAATTAACAAGTCGGTAGGGAAAAGGCACCAGTTATTGACACTAGGTACCTTAATTATTGACACTTGCGTCTTCAGTGTTAAAATATAAGCGTTTAGGGCCACGAAGGACTTCAAAATTGGCGCCAAACCTAAGTCCAACTGATCAGCCACAGTTTCCCACCACGATCTAGTCACCCTTGAGTGATGAGGAGCGCGGGTCCGAAGGATTTCTTATCACTCTCTCGCACCAGCCAGTGCACTGACGATTTCGCTAAGGAGGTGAGTCACGATTTTGCCTATAATCTTATATTCCTTTTATGTTTTTCCACTTGGATTTTTTTAATACGCTTCGTTGCTACTGCGAGATAATGAGAATACAGTTTGCAAATGTAAATTTCAATAAAAACATTAGCTTTTAGGGGTGTCGTTAATTAAAATTAGATATACAAAACATCAGTTTACCCAACTATCGACACCCCTGTCAATAACTGCGGTTTCCACAGAACTTCGTTTGTAACGCTTATTAAGATTATTTTTTTATTTGGAACACATTGTTCCTTTTTTCAAAAATAACGAAGGGATCCAATTTCTGACAGGGGGTGTCAATAACAGGTTCACGTAGGTTTCAAAAATTGAAATGCTGCGCGCTAATTATTAGGAGTCACGTGATATTCTACTTGTCTATGAATGTGTGCAAGGTTTATAATATAATGTGTATTTTTTTATTTTCGTGTTGAGCTACACAGGACATTTTCAGATCTTTTCACTTGGAATTCTGAAAGTAGACTCATTATAATACCCCCAGAATGGACGAGCTCGCTTATTCTTGATTAATGGAGGTGAAAAAATGACTCAGTGGCTCCAAAAAACTCTTCATAGAAAGGAGGAAGAAGAAATGCCAAAAGAGGCCAGTTGAAAAAAGAAAGAAATATGAAGGACAAATGTTGGCAGCTCTCAGTACCGTGCAGAATGGTGTTCCAGTTGCAACAGCATCCCGGAATGAGGAGTACCCATGACTTCTGTTTATATCGTTAAATGGAAGTAGGTACCATTCTAAGAATTTTGAGACCAACCGCACTCTCCCAAGAAGAGTAACTCTCTAACTAACTCTTTTTCTATGAGCTTTCAAGTTTTCGGCAACGAATGACTTCACCCTTGGCAATGAGGTCCGGCCTTGGCGGGAGGGGTGCAATGACGTCACTCGTTGCCGAAATGTTGAAAGTTCATAGAAAAAGAACTAATCATCGTAGGAGAGTGCGGCTGGCCTCCAAATTCTTAGAATGGAATCTACTTTCATTTGAAAATGGGAAAGTAATATAAACGGAAGTCATGGGTACTCCTCATTCTTAGGGCACCTATAAAATAACGTTGTGATTCCTATTTATTGTTATACACGTTTAAAAATCTTATAAATCGTGAAACTTACTTGAAAACTAAGTTTTATATATTTTTTTTAAATAAAAAAGTGATACACAAAGTTCAAAATACGTTTGTTCGATATTTGATTATGGTATCAATAATTGGCTCCTTCCCCGTCAATAACTGAATACGCATGTAATAACTGGGTTGTTTTCATGTCAATAACTGGTTCGTGCATGTCAATAATATGGGATAAAACTTGATGTCGAATTTTCGAAAAACAGGGAAGATAGTATTTTGACAAAATTAATAAGCGGAATCGGTAGTGGGGACCTTGGCAAGAGAGAAAAAATTTGAAGCGTAAAGATTGGTTAATAAATGAGAAATTTATTGGGAAAAACAGCACAATTTTCGTTAAAGTGTCAATAATTGGTGCCTATACCCTACCTATTCCCAAGTCTCGGCTACAAATGCATATCTATGATATGTCTTACTAATTACAGTTTGCAATATCCTGAGAAAATGTATTAATAAAAAATATATTTAAAAAAAATCACACAGGCACCCTTCAAAAAATCTAGAACGTTTCGGATATATTACATCTACTTTTGGAAAAAATACTACTTAAGGTACTATATATCAGAAATAAAGTTTTTTAAAAATAGAAATGATCATAAAAAATACAGTTGAACTCTACTTACCACATTGTCAGGATCACAGAAATCAAAGGCAGCAGTGCTCAATTCGTCAGAATGGAGATAGTTGCAACTGGAGTTTGAATTCGATGGTATTGGCGTTCGAGAATCACCATCTGTCACGAATGCCTCGAAACTCGGCGACACTATGTTTTGATTTGGCTCCAGATTCAAACTTATTTCACTGTGTGTTTGAGAAATTCATGGGTCAATTGTAAATCAATAGATGTTATTTTGGAATAGTGTTATAGAAATAAGATAGCTATTTGTCCTTATGAGAGGACTTTCTTTTTTCATGGATGAAGATGGAAGGAATATTGTCACTTAGTGTCTGTCAAGCGCCAGTCAATACAGCATAAATTTCAATACCTCATGCATATATAGTGAACAAAATTGAAAATACGTTGTACAAAGTAGACAATAGCAATGGGGTATTCTCACATATTTATTTTAGGTACTTTATTTTTAAATGAAAGTAGATTCCATCCTGGGGATTTTGATTTTGACACCAACTGCACTGTCGTACGGTAAGTAGTTTTTTCTATGATTTTTCAAAGTTTCCGCGAATTCTGACGCCATTTCATCCCTCTCTCGCCTGGGGGTAGGGTAGGAGGAAACTTCGAGAAATCATGGAAATCTAGTTGAAATCTAGTTTCATTAACAGATAATATAAACCGCTTTGTGAACCATACGCATAATATCCTGAGTATTCAAATCTATTAGCGCGTTCTATTTTTTTCAAATCTTTGTCTACTGGAAGTAAATACTATAGATAACTTTGAACTCCATTCAGATTTATTGCCTGAAAATGCTGTTTTTAGTCGAAATTTAATTCATTTGATCATAATTACGAGCAAGGAACTATTTTTTATGACATCATGCGTCATACTGTGAAGAAAAGTACCTACATACCTATGTTGCATACTGCTGTTGATTCAGGTAGGTACTTACTCTCCGAATGCTTTGAAACCGTACTCGGGATGTGGCTTTCGGATTAGTTTCACCACTTCATAGTCGTCTCCTTTGAGAGGCATCTGTTGATATAACGTACGATTCATATGTAGTTTTGAGGACCCAAGTAAGTCTCTATTAAATTATTGTATGAATATTCAAATTTAATATCTCATTAAAATCTAAGCTAATCATATTATTGTGTTCCAAAAAATTTCCACTCGTGCAAAACGAGAACGATACGAGTGAATTTTCATATGTTTGTAGGAGTTATTCTCAAATTAGGATATTTATGAATTATCATGATAAGTTCAGTTGAACATTTTTGAAGAAGAGGTTTGACAATATGTATACATACCCACTAAATGAATATTTTCTTTCAATTTTTGGATTCTACGTTGGTGCCGATCTGAGCATTGAATCTAAAGGGTTTCCGCTAGTACTCGTAGCAGAGGTGACATTAACATTAATCATCTTCACCAGAAGGTATTGTGGATCAAGTATAACAGAATAATTTAATTTGGATTTAATCAGGTGAAATGCTTTAAAGTCCTTTACTGAAAATAACCATAGCATACTACTCATGGAATATAAGCATCGAAATGTGAATAATTTTTTGCCCGCCAACCACTTGTTACTAAAATAATTGTTTATATGATAAACCTCGTCCCTTCAACCGTTCTCGGTTATTCTGTGAATTTTTAGCCGATTGTTACAGTGGTTTTAGCGAATTTTCAAAGAAAATGAAGCTATTGCAATGGCTTCGAAATTTAAATAATATAAATTTTTGGAAATTTGCTTCATAGAAATCCGTTTCAGACCATTCTAAAACGATTCCTGAAATTTAACACTTTTTTATATGTATATATATATATATTTATTTATATATGTGTCACTCCAGACGATAACTCTCGATAGAATTGAGATAAACAGCTCAAATTTGCACAAAAAATCTATCTTGGCAATCGAAAGGCTAAGTTCGAAGATGGGCGAAATTGGCCTACTCTAAGGAGGGTTTTGGCGCATTTAAAGTGCGCAAAAATTACCCAAAAATCCCCAAAATGTTATTTTCCAACAAGTGACCCCTCATTTTAAAGGTTTTTGCACGCTGAACACGATGGTGGAATCGGATTTTAGATATCTTGATCCGTTCTCAAATTAGAGCATTTAAAGTGCGCAAAAATTACCCAAAAATCCCCAAAATGTTATTTTCCAACAAGTGACCCCTCATTTTAAAGGTTTTTGCACGCTGAACACGATGGTGGAATCGGATTTTAGATATCTTGATCCGTTCTCAAATTAGAGCATTTAAAGTGCGCAAAAATTACCCAAAAATCCCCAAAATGTTATTTTCCAACAAGTGACCCCTCATTTTAAAGGTTTTTGCACGCTGAACACGATGGTGGAATCGGATTTTAGATATCTTGATCCGTTCTCAAATTAGAGCATTTAAAGTGCGCAAAAATTACCCAAAAATCCCCAAAATGTTATTTTCTAACAAGTGACCCCTCATTTTAAAGGTTTTTGCACGCTGAACACGATAGTGAAATCGGATTTTAGATATCTAAATCCGTTCTTAAATTAGAGCATTTAAAGTGCGCAAAAATTACCCAAAACTAGGATAATCTTTAAACTCTTACCCCCACCCCCTTAGAGTGGTCAGATTGAAAAATGTGAGAAGTATTAATTGAAGACGAGAGTTCGAAGCAAAAAAGGGGGAGGCAAACGATTAGTACAACTCCTTGAATTTACCCACAGCGATCAAATAAATAAGCACTTAGTACAATTACGTAATAAACAAACGGTAGAATCAGGATGGACAAAACGTACAAATTAAAATAAATACGAAGAGAATATACATAGAAAACCAAATTTTAGACCGAAGTTTTCCTTTATTCAAAACCATAGCCATTAATTCGAATATTTCTTTGAAAATTCGCTCATTAAGTCATGCTGCATGACTGATTTTTTATTACATTTTTATAAATAGATTTTTTAAAAATATTTTTTCGTGCGCAAAAATATGTTTTTCTACTGCAATTATCCTTTATTGAGGAAATTTTAATGGGCAACCAATTCCTATATACTTGAATATTTGAAAAAGTTTCTGAAACGATGTTCAAAGCCTAATCCTCAAATCTTAATCTGTGTATGTATGAATCGTCGGGTGAAGGGAAAGGGGACCAACAACCATTTTGGTCACTGCTGATTTTTTTTTGTATGATGGGAATCAATGAAATGAGTAAGGATGAAGTAACGAACAACGTTCCAGGCATGCAGCATAAAGAAATGAGCGAATTTCAGAAAAATACCATCGTATACCATTTATATAGGTACCTACCTATATATGAAACTTGTTCAATTAAAAAATTGACAAAATGTAATAAATTCAGTAAAATTAATAGAAATGGGAGAAAGAGGTAATTTGACCCAATAGACAATTTTTAATAACAAATACGTTTGTGAGCTGAAGAGTGTGTTCAAATTTATGGGCAAAACCATGAAAAATGATCAATCGTTCAAATACTTACCTACCTATGTAATTTCGAAATTTGAAAACTCATATGGTCATGGTGTATGATTAGAACTTTTTTTTAATGCATTGAAAACCTTACACCAGTTTTGATGAGTCACTGCAATTCTTTTATGACCTCAAGTTCGACCCATTTTCCGTTTTTTATCCAAAATATATCAGGTTTTCGAAATCATCGTTACTTTGTTATTAAGTATGGGAGATTTTTCATATCTAATAGGTAACTAAAGTAGTTATCTATACTATTTAGAGTTTAAAAAACTAGTTTTGACCCTGTTCCCGATATTTGACATGTTTAAAATTTTAGGAGAATCCACAATGCCCCAAAACGAATTTATATCGAAAAATGTTTCAAACATTATGCACAAGAAATTACAATAGAAATTCCTTCAAAACTTCGCTACAATTACAATTTAAAGCCGACTCCATTCTGTTAACTCGCTGCGGTGTAGTCATTACGTACCAATAGGTGTATAACGTCGGTGCCAAGAACTCCATTCACCACTAGGAACAAGCACAAAACTCTATCAATCATCATTCGTGTAACGTGGGGGTGTCGACGAACAAATGTAAGAGGTAATCGTTCGCATAAGTGCAGACAGGTGTACGAATCGTGACAATAGCCCGGATTGAAGCCCTCACGCTTTTATACCACCTCCCAACCGCGACCAACAGGTGACTAACTGCGGGAATCAGCACGTCCTTCGCAGCACGAAGTTTGCCGAAGAGGATGGGCGTTTTTCTGTTTGCAGTTCCTTGAGTTTGAAGAAATGGAGAAACCAGAGCAAGGCTCCTTCAAGGATTCAAATTCGCGAGTTATGTTTCACCCGCCGAGCACTCCAAAAATAATATTAGCTACTCTTACCATTACAACTAGTACTAGTGGGTCCGCTGAGCAGGTGCCTCACGCTATTTTGTAAAATAGGCTCAAATTCTGCCTATATACGACGCTCAATAATAGCTAATTTTCGTAACGTTTTATGGCTAAATATTTATCATTTGCTATAAGGATGTGAAGGAGTGAAAAATCCTTGTCACTTGGGTTTATTATTCTATTGGACATACTTCAGAAATTTTGCTGTACATTTATTGATTCTTTCATCCCCACTAATTGAAATAGATCTTTTAGATGGTTTCCACCAATTTTCGCCCCCAAAAACACAACCTCGGCTCCCTAATTTTGTTATTTTTCATTTTTTTTTTACGGATTATCTTTGAACATTCATAGTGCCATTTAAACGTTCATTCACCTGCTAATACTACTTCTAGGTTATTATTAAAATTTATGGTGATTTCAGACAATTTCCCAGGATTGGCCCATTAAAAACTAATTTCGGGAGCTTTATCTTTATTGCAACCTCAATTCTTCACCCTTTGGTCAAAATCAACTTCATATTCGGTCTTCTCCCCCTAAAAAAAATATGGGAAACGATACATCAAAAGCTCGTGTTCACTAAAACCTCAAAAAAACCACGAAAACCCCTAATTTACACCTATTTTTCTCCCATAACGCTCCTGGGTGTATTGCAATCGGGCTGCCGAGGTTTGGAGCACAACTTGGATCCAAATATGTTCCCAAATGGGGACACAAGCTGTGTGTGGAAAAACGACGATTTTTGACCAAAATTTAACGTTGCAACTTCGTTAGAACCTCAATTTCGCACTCATTGGTCAAAATCGAGTTCATATTCGGTCTTTTCATCCTAAAAAACATGGAAAACGATTCCTCAAAAGCTCATGTTACTAAAACACATAAAGTACCTACTTTTACACTCATTTCCGGCTCTTAAAACCTTCGGGTATATTCCGATCGGGCTGCAAAGTTCCGGGACACAACTAGGGCCCAAACGGAGCATGTGTGCGAAAGAACGAATTTTTTAGACCGAAAATGAAGCCGGTATGCATGATACGGCGGCGGACGGCGGACGGACATTGCATTTTCTGAATCTACGTACCTTGAAACGTAAAAGAAAAAATTTTGAGGGGTGTTAAAAAAACTTTTTGCTGAGCGAATACACATGTGTATTATTCACAGAATAATAAACCAATAGTGGTTGAAATTTCCATAATGCCATAGCTCGAGAACTTTCAGTAGAAGGGTATGCTTTTGGTTTATTATTCTGTGAATAATACACCTATGTATTCGATCAGCAAACAATTTTTATAAAACCCCCTCAAAATTTTTTCTTTTACGTTTTTTCTTTTTTGTTTTTACGTAATTTCTAAAACGCTGCAAAGTCCTCGTCACATGGGTTTATTATTCTATTGGACATACCTACAGAAATGTTGGCTGTTCATTTATTGTTTCTTTCATGTGAAATAATTGAAATAGCTATTTTTGATGGTTTCCACCAATTTTGGCCCCCAAAACACAAATCAGGTAGGTACGCTTTTTTTCCCAAATCATCTTTGATCATTGGTGGTACCATTTAATAGTCTTAATTCACCTGCTAATACTACCTCTAGTGTTATTATACAAACTGATGGTGATTTCAGACGATTTTCCAGATTTTTGCATCATAAAAATCAATTTTGGCTGCTGAATCTTCGGTAGAACATCAATTTTCCACTCTTTGGTCAAAATCGACTTCTTATTCGGTCCTCTCGTCCCCAAAAACATGGAAAAATATACCTCAAAAGCTCATGTTACTAACATTTTACTAAAACACAAAAAGTACCTATTTTTAACCACATTTTCACTCATAACACCCCTGGGTATATTCCGATCGGGCTGAAAAGTTTCGGGACACAACTAGGACCCAAATGGAGCATGTGTGCGAAAGAACGACTTTTTTAGACCGAAAATGAAGCCGGTACACGTGATACGGCGGATTGCGGACGGACATTGCATTTTGGTTTATTATTCTGTGAATAATACACCTATGTATTAGCTCAGCAAAAAATTTTTATAACACCCCCTCAAAATTTTTTCTTTTCCGTTTCAAGGTGCGTAGATTCCAAAAATGCAATGTCCGTCCGCCGTACGCCGTACGCCGTACGCCGTATCACGTGTACGGGCTTCATTTTCGGTCCAAAAAAGTCGTTCTTTCGCACACATGCTCCATTTGGGCCCTAGTTGTGTCCCGAAACGTTTCAGCCCGATCGGAATATACCCAGGGGTGTTATGAGTGAAAATGTGTATAAAAATAGGTGCTTTTTGCGTTTTAACAACATGTTAGTAACATGAGCTTTCGAGGTATCTTTTTCCATGTTTTTGAGGACGAGAAGACCGAATATGAAGTCGATTTTGACCAAAGACGCGGAAATTGAGGTTTTACCAAAGGTTCAGCTCCCAAAATTGGTTTTTTATGAGTCAAAAACCTGGAAAACTGTCTGAAATCACCATCAATGTGTACAATAACATTGGAAAAAGTGTAAACAGGTGAATCAAGACCATTAAATGCCACTACCAATGATCAAAGATGATCTTAAAAAAAAAAGCGTACCTATTGCATGTTTTGGGGGCCAAAATTGGTGGAAATCATCAGAAATAGCTATTTCAATCATTCCACATGAAAGAAACAATACATTTAACAGCCAACAAAAATCTCTAGAATTTTTAATCTAGGCACCTTGAAACGGAAAAGAAACAATTTTGATGGGGTGTTATAAAAATTTTTTGCTGACCGAATACATAGCTGTATTATTCACAGAATAATAAACCAAAACGCAGTGTCCGTCCGCCGTACGCCGTACGCCGTACGCCGTCCGCCGTATCACGTGTACAGGTTTCATTTTCGATCTAAAAAATTCGTTCTTTCGCACACATGATCCATTTGGGCCCTAGTTGTGTCCCGAAACTTTTCAGCCCGATCGGAATATACCCACGGATGTTATGATTGAAAATGTGCACAAAAATAGGTACTTTTTGTGTTTTAGTAACATGTTAGTAAAATGAGCTTTTGAGGTATCTTTTTCCATGTTTTTGGGGACGAGAAGATCGAATATGAAGTCGATTTCGACCAAAGAGTGAAAATCGAGGTACTACCAAATGTTCAGCTCCCAAAATTGATTTTTTATGAGTCAAAAACCGGGGAAATCGTCTGAATTCACCATCAATTTGTATAATAACACTGTAAGTAGTATCAAAACAGGGATCAAGACGATTAAATGGCACTACCAATGATCAAAGATGAATTGAAAAAAACGCTGCAAAGTCCTTGTCATATGGGTTTATTATTCTATTGGAGTTCTAGAGTTTTTTGTTGGCTGTTAAATGTATTGTTTCTTTCATGTGGAATGATTGAAATAGCTATTTCTGATGATTTCCACCAATTTTGGCCCCCAAAACATGAAATAGGTACGCTTTTTTTCTTTTTTTTTTTAAGATCATCTTTGATCATTGGTAGTGGCATTTAATTGTCTTGATTCACCTGTTTACACTTTTTCCAATGTTACTGTACACATTGATGGTGATTTCAGACAGTTTTCCAGGTTTTTGACTCATAAAAAACCAATTTTGGGAGCTGAACCTTTGGTAAAACCTCAATTTCCGCGTTTTTGGTCAATATCGACTTCATATTCGGTCTTCTCGTCCTCAAAAACATGGAAAAAGATACCTCAAAAGCTCATGTTACTAACATGTTGTTAAAACGCAAAAAGTACCTATTTTTATACACATTTTCACTCATAACACCCCTGGGTATATTCCGATCGGGCTGAAAAGTTTCGGGACACAACTAGGGCCCAGATGGAGCCTGTGTGCGAAAGAACGACTTTTTTAGACCGAAAATGAAGCCTGTACACGTGATACGGCGTACGGCGGACGGACATTGCATTTTTGGAATCTACGCACCTTGAAACGGAAAAGAAAAAATTTTGAGGGGGTGTTATAAAAATTTTTTGCTGAGCGAATACATAGGTGTATTATTCACAGAATAATAAACCAAAAACGCTGCAAAGTCCTTGTCACATGGGTTTATTATTCTATTGGAGTTCTAGAGATTCTTGTTGGCTGTTAAATTTATTGTTTCTTTCATGTGGAATGATTGAAATAGCTATTTCTGATGATTTCCACCAATTTTGGCCCCCAAAACATGAAATTGGTACGCTTTTTTTTCTTTTTCTTTTTTTAGATCATCTTTGATCATTGGTAGTGGCATTTAATGGTCTTGATTCACCTGTTTACACTTTTTCCAATGTTATTATATACATTGATGGTGATTTCAGACAGTTTTCAAGGTTTTTGACTCATAAAAAACCAATTTTGGGAGCTGAACCTTTGGTAAAACCTCAATTTCCGCGTCATTGGTCAAAATCGACATCATATTCGGTCTTCTCGTCCCCTAAAACATGGAAAAAGATACCTCAAAAGCTCATTTTACTAACATGTTGCTAAAACGCAAAAAGTACCTATTTTTACACACATTTTCACTCATAACATCCCTGGGTATATTCCGATCGGCCTGAAAAGTTTCGGGACACAACTAGGGCCCAAATGGAGCATGTGTGCGAAAGAACGATTTTTTTAGATCGAAAATGAAGCCTGTACACGTGATACAGCGTACGGCGGACGGCGTACGGCGTACGGCGGACGGCGGACGGACATTGCATTTTTGGATTCTACGCACCTTGAAACGGAAAAGAAAAAATTTTGAGGGGGTGTTATAAAAA